>CM067521.1:263361-336717 GCA_034509495.1 Acestrorhynchus altus | reverse complement strand
AACTAACTGTACTGTACAGGAATTCAGAGCCGTACAGGAATACAGAGCTAACTGTACTCTACAGGAATACAGAGCTAACTGTACTGTACAGGAATACAGAACAAACTTCACTGTACAGGAATACGGAGCTAAATGTCCTGTACAGGAACGCAGAGCTGTACAGGAATACTGACCTAACTGTACTATACAGGAATACAGAGCTAACTGTCCTGTACAGGAATGTAGAGCTGTACAGGAATACAGAGCTAACTGTACTGTACAGGAATACACAACTAACTGTACTGTACAGGAATTCAGAGCCGTACAGGAATACAGAGCTAACTGTACTCTACAGGAATACAGATCTAACTGTACTGTACAGGAATACAGAACAAACTTCACTGTACAGGAATACGGAGCTAATTGTACTGTACAGGAATACAGAGCAACTGCACTGTACAGGAATACAGAGCTGTACAGGAATACCGAGTTAAATGCACTGTACAGGAATACAGAGCTAAATGCACTGTACAGGAATACCGAGGTAACTGTACTGTACAGGAATACTGAGCTAACTGTACTGTACAGGAATATAGAGCTAATTGTACTGTATAGGAATACCGAGTTAAATTCACTGTACAGGAATACAGAGCTGTACAGGAATACAGAGCCGTACAGGAATACAGAGCTAACTGTACTGTACAGGAATACAGAGCTAACTGCTCTGTACAGGAATACAGAGCTAATTGTACTGTACAGGAATACAGAGCAACTGCACTGTACAGGACTACAGAGCTGTACAGGAATACCGAGTTAAATGCACTGTACAGGAATACCAAGCTAACTGCACTATACAGGAAAACACAATCAAATGCACTGTACAGGAATACCAAGCTAACTGTACTGTACAGGAATACCAAGCTAAATGCACTGTACAGGAATACAGAGCTAAATGCACTGTACAGGAATATAGAGCTGTACAGGAATACAGACCTAAATGCACTGTACAGGAATACAGAGCTGTACAGGAATACAGACCTAAATGCACTGTACAGGAATACTGAGCTAACTGCACTGTACAGGAATGCCGAGCCAACTGTACTGTACAGGAATACTGAGCTACCTGTACTGTACAGGAATACCGAGCCAACTGTACTGTACAGGAATACAGAGCTAACTGCACTGTACAGGAATACAGAGCTAATTGTACTGTACAGGAATACAGAGTTAACTGCACTGTACAGGAATACAGAGTTAACTGTACTGTATAGCAATACAGAGCTAACTGTACTGTACAGGAATACAGAGCTAAGTGTATTGTACAGTCATACAGAGCTAACTGTATTGTACAGGAATGCAGAGCTGGACAGGAATACAGAGCCGTACAGGAATACAGAGCTTACTGTACTCTACAGGAATACAGAGCTAACTGTACTGTACAGGAATACAGAACAAACTTCACTGTACAGAAATACAGAGCTAATTGTACTGTACAGGAATACAGATAAACTGCATTGTACAGGAATACAGAGCTGTACAGGAATACCGAGTTAAATGCACTGTACAGGAATTCAGAGCTAAATGCACTGTACAGGAATACCGAGGTAACTGTATTGTACAGGAATATAGAGCTAACTGCACTGTACAGGAATACAGAGCTAAATGCACTGTACAGGAATACAGAGCTGTACAGGAATACCGAGTTAAATGCACTGTACAGGAATACAGAGCTAACTGCACTGTACAGGAATACAGACCTAAATGCACTGTACAGGAATGCAGAGCTAACTGCACTATACAGGAATACAGAGCTGTACAGGAATACCGAGTTAAATGCTCTGTACAGGAATACAGAGCTAACTGCACTGTACAGGAATACAGAGCTGTACAGGAATACCGAGTTAAATGCACTGTACAGGAATACCAAGCTAACTGCACTGTACAGGAAAACAAAACTAAAGGCACTGGACAGGAATACCAAGCTAAATGCACTGTACAGGAATATAGAGCCAAATGCACTGTACAGGAATATAGAGCTGTACAGGAATACAGAGCTAAATGCACTGTACAGGAATACAGAGCTAACTGCACTGTAGAGGAATACCGAGCTAACTGTACTGTACAGGAATACAGAGCTAACTGTATTGTACAGGAATACAGAGCTGTACAGGAATACAGAGCCGTATAGGAATACAGAGCTAAGTGTACTCTACAGGAATACAGAGCTAACTGTACTGTATAGGAATACAGAGCTGTACAGGAATACAGAGCTAACTGTACTCTACAGGAAAACAGAGCTAACTGTACTGTACAGGAATACAGAACTAACTTCATTGTACAGGAATACAGACCTAATTGTACTGTACAGGAATACAGAGCAACTGCACTCTACAGGAATACAGAGCTAATTGTACTGTACCGGAATACAGAGCAACTGCACTGTACAGGAATACAGAGCTGTACAGGAATACAGAGTTAAATGCACTAAACAGGAATACAGAGCTAAATGCACTGTACAGGAATACCAAGCTAACTGTACTGTACAGGAATACTGAGCTAACTGTACTGTACAGGAATATAGAGCTAATTGTTCTGTATAGGAATACCGAGTTAAATGCACTGTACAGGAATACAGAGCTATCTGCTCTGTACAGGAATACAGAGCTAATTATACTGTACAGGAATACAGAGCAACTGCACTGTACAGGAACACAGAACTGTACAGGAATACTGAGCTAACTGCACTGTACAAGAATACCGAGCTAACTGTACTTTACAGGAATACCAAGCTAACTGCACTGTACAGGAATACAGAACTGTATAGGAATACCGAGCTAACTGCACTGTATAGGAATACAGAGCTGTACAGGAATACCGAGCTAACTGTACTGTACAGGAATACTGAGCTAACTGTACTGTACAGGAATACAGAACTAACTGCACTGTACAGGAATATAGAGCTAACTGCACTGTACAGGAATACCAAGCTAACTGCACTGTACAGGAATACAGAGCTTTACAGGGATACAGAGCTAACTGTACTGTACAGGAATACAGAGCTATACAGGAATACAGAGCTAACTGTACTGTACAGGAATACAGAGCTAAATGCACTGTACAGGAATACCGAGCTAACTGTACTGTACAGGAATATAGAGCTAACTGTACTGTACAGGAATACAGAGCTAACTGCTGTGTACAGGAATACAGAGCTAATTGTACTGTACAGGAGTACAGAGCAACTGCACTGTACAGGAATACAGAGCTGTATTGGAATACCGAGTTAAATGCACTGTACAGGAATACAGAGCTAACTGCACTGTACAGGAATACCAAGCTAACTGCACTGTACAGGAAAACAAAACTAAATGCACTGTACAGGAATACCAACCTAAATGCACTGTACAGGAATACAGAGCTAAATGCACTGTACAGGAATACAGAGCTGTACAGGAATACAGACCTAAATGCACTGTACAGGAATACAGAGCTAACTGCACTGTACAGGAATACCGAGCTAACTGTACTGTACAGGAATACCAAGCTAAATGCACTGTACAGGAATACAGACCTAAATTCACTGTACAGGAATACCGAGCTAACTGTACTGTACAGGAATACAGAGCTAACTGTACTGTACAGGAATACCAAGCTAAATGCACTGTACAGGAATACAGACCTAAATTCACTGTACAGGAATAGCAAGCTAACTGCACTGTATAGGAATACAGAGCTGTACAGGAATACTGAGCTAAATGTACTGTACAGGAATACAGAGCTAACTGTCCTGTACAGGAGTGCAGAGCTAACTGTACTGTACAGGAATATTGAGCTAACTGCACTGTACAGGAATACAGAGCTAACTGTACTGTACAGGAATACAGAGCTGTACAGGAATACAGAGCTAACTGCGCTGTACAGGAATACAGAGCTAACTGTACTGTACAGGAATACAGAGGTAACTGCGCTGTACAGGAATACAGAGCTTTACAGGAATACAGAGCTACCTGTACTGTACAGGAATACAGAGCTGTACAGGAATACAGAGCTAACTGTACTGTACAGGAATACAGAGCTAACTGTATTGCACAGGAATACAGAGATGTAACTGTAACTGTACTGTACAGGAATACCGAGCCAACTGTACTGTACAGGAATACCGAGCAAACTGCACTGTACAGGAATACAGAGCTAACTGCACTGTACAGGAATACAGAGTTAACTGCACTGTACAGGAATACCGAGCTAACTGTACTGTCCAGGAATACTGAGTTAAATGTGTGCAGAGATGCTCATCCATTGGCTCTTCATTCTTCATTCTTAAAGGTGATGTGAGATCAGTAACTTGCAGAAATTGCAGAAATTCAGTAAATGCGGGTGTAACTTGGATGCTTTCCAGTTTGTGTCTCTTGGCCTAAATCTGCTTGTTTCCATAAATAATAAATAGAATAAAAGATATTCCGTTTGTTTTTATTTGATTACTGTGATGAAGTTTGTTACTTAACTATGGAAGTTGTAGCCCACTTCACAGGTATCGTAGAGAGAGGGGTCAGGGGACAATTTTCCGTTCCCAATCACCAATTTATTAGCAAAACAAATATTTAAATATATACGGATGCACATATAGGAAAAAAAAGGAAAAGAGAATAATAAGGAAGCAATATCTCCACACTAACTTCAGAGGCTCTGACCAATAACTGCAAAGTCACACCCGAGTCAGCTCACTCTGTCTTTCTCCCCTTTGATTCAGAGACACTTATTCTCACTCTACTCTAGTCCCCTTCTCTCAAGCTCAGAGCAGGTTATATACTGGTAGCTCCTCCCCCTAGACTCTACCAAAATCTACAAAGGTAATTTTTAGAATACAGCATATAATTGTTGTTGAATTACAGTTATACCCAATAATCATCAATCACCATTACTGTCCCCCAAACAGATTCATGACATCATCTTTAATTAGACAATATTTATTTGTGTTTAATCTTTCTGTCTTTGTCTCTTCACCAGTTCAGCCTCCCCTCTCCTTCAGCAGAGATGGACTCACCCAGGTAAGTAAAACTTAGAGTCTTTGAGTCTGGGACTCTTTTGGCCGAGGTGAGTGTGAACCATGCACAGGTCAGTACAGGTCAGTACAGGTCAGTGACCTCATTGTTGGTAATGTGTAAGCTTACAACATTACAGTGTTTTTCAGTCCAGGTGAACCAGTGGCCTGTTGACTAGGTCAGGGGTGTCCAAGGCACAAATGAATCTGCTAGTAACATCTTGGTGACTGACACCACGGACCTTCAGTGGTCTTGTGGAGTCCATGCCTGAACAGGTCAGAGCTGTTATTAGATGGTGGTTCTAATGTTACATTTTCACATTTCATCAAATCAGAAACTGCCCCTGTTGTCTGATGTGTTGAAATCTTCCTTTAGGCCTGGGGTAGATCCCTGTCGCTGGTATGCATCGGGGCAAGTGAGTTCTGTGTACTTCCTGGATGGTGGGGTGGGTTGTGGTTGCTGGTTTGCACTTTGTACTTCCTGCCTCTGATGGGCCGGGTCCCCGGCACTTCCTGCCTGGTGGGGCGGAGGGCGCGTTGTGACCTTGCCTCGCATGTTTTTCCCGACACTTTTGTCCCCTGGAGCCGTAATAAGATGGAGGACACTGTATACCACTCGCCCAGGTGGAGCAGAGGAAATGCACGAGGGAACACACGAGGATGCACAAGGAGTGACCACACATACACACAGACTATCATTTATATACTTAATGGACACTTTATTAGAAACACCTGTCTTGGCCTTCCACTCGGTGGCCAATTTATTAGAACAGATCCGTCCAGTATATATAGGTGCAACAAACTATTTCTTCATTGTTGACCAGATGGTTTTTGGGCAGTGGCCCACTCTCAGCATAGTGACAATGACATGGTACCTGATAGTGGCATTGTAGTGTACCAGGCTCAGTAGAGTTGCTAGGTTTTTGCACACATCAGTGTGTGAATCTCTTGACTCCAGCTAGTGTTAAAATCCACACCAATCTTTGACACATTAGACATCAAACACGACACAGGAGTGAGCAGGTGAGGAGGAAACACACTCTGCTGTTGGTCTCTCACTGAACACTTTAAAGGACAGAGCACTACTCGAAGGAGAGAATTCTCCCCCTCACTATTTCAACTCTCGTTTATTCCTGCCTCTATGTCCTGTTTCCTGCCTCACTCCACATATTTCCTCCTCTGCCTTCACCTAATAGGACCAGCGGAACATTCTGTTGAGGGGAGGAGAAAGTTTGACTTAATAATAATGATAATAATAATAATAATAATGATAATAATAATAATAATAATAATAATAATAATAATAATAATAATAATAATAATCAAATTTTAACTTTATAAAGTAATATGGCACTGTTTGTTTATTTTCATTGTACAGTACATATATTGGGATTTAGAATTGGACTGCAGTTAGTGCATACTAGATCTATCTCTCTCTCTCTCTCTCTCTCTCTCTCTCTCTCTCTCTCTCTCTGCATTCCACACAGGCAGGGGTGGAGTCTGGGGAAGTTGGGTATATCCTTCCTCCCTGCTGAGGCTGTATTGAAGGTGGGGGAGAATTTAGGTCCTGATGTAATAATGTGTCTATTTCAATGCGTCCACCAATCAATATATATCACTGCTGTCCAATGAAAAACATGCACCTTCGTTTTTGTCAATTTAACAAACTCCACAGTTTAAATCCATTGTACATAAATTACTGACTAAACAGTTAAGAACACTTTTGTCTTTCCTGTGAAGTCAGTATGAAGATATATATTTTTCATTGGACAATGATAATATATAGGGTCTGTATATCCAAGAGATTACGATATGAGTAAAACTGATACAACATAATTTCAGGACGTACGGCATCAGTCAGAACCTTATATATATATATATATATATATATATATATATATATATATACACACTATTATAATCCTCTGTAACCCATAACCCTTAAAGTCCACTGATTAAAGTGAGGTCATAGCTTATCACTTTCATTGACCAGATCCTTTCTTCTGCAGTAAATGAATGAAGGTGATACATTGACTTAATCCGCTTCACCAGAGCAATACACCACTGTTAATGAACTGTACTGTTGGGCCGGAGTGGGTTCAGGCTTCTAAGCACGGCTGAGGTTTAATGATGTGACTGTGGTTAATCATTCTATACTTATTGGTGCTTTAATTGCTATGCCTCAGATGTGCTCTTTTATGTTCCTCGTAAATAGATTACAGCCCACAAAAGGGCGCATAAGAGGCAATGTGTTTTACCATTTAGTGCCATGACAATTAAACATGCTCATTTAAATATAACGGAGTGCATAATAGTTGTGAAATAAGTTTGAAAGCACCACTGACTCTTTCCCTTCGAAGGCTCTGGAAATCCTGAAAGGAATGGACAGTTATATTAGTATAACTACTAAACCCATTCTGTAAATCCATCCAGAGATTAAATGTTTTATTATTCAGTAATGAATATAAATGATTGGTAACTTCAAGGCAATTAAGAGCGAGTTCACAAAAGCTTAAAGGTCTATTGTGGTTTGTTTGATTTTGCAATGATGCTATTTGAACTATTAAATGCACCAGATTAGCAGTCCATTCTGTCTGCTTCCAAGAGAAAGGTGTGGTTCTTTTGTAGGAACGTAACATGGACCATAAACCTTTACTAGGACCAATTGCAAGATGTGTAGTCACAATGTGGCCTCTTTACTAGAGAGCCAATTAAGCATGTGAACGATTCTTTGTGTTGTCATAGTTCTGAATATGCTGTAAGTAAACAGGATTCTAATAGCAATAAAAGTTTGTTAAATTATAATGAGTGGAATTCTTTTTAGTACTGTTTAATAATTTTTAGTACTAAGATTTTTAGATGTGAAGTGTTATTTAATCCTTATAGGTCAAAAAAGCAAATCAATGATTAAATATGTAAATTCTGATTTTTACATCTCAAATGAAGACAAATTAGAGTAGTCAAGGACCTCCTGAAATCACCAATATCTGGTATGTGTGACCGTCTCACATTAGTGAATAAAATTACATCAAACTATGTTAACATCCCACAAAGTTCTAGAGGTTAGAAAACTATTGTAGCTTTAGTGGAATCATTTTGGTGCTACCTGCCCGTTTCAAAAGATTCCAGTACCATCTAAAGAAACCTTTCTGCCAAATGACCCTTTTACCAAGCAAAGAGCCTGCATATGGGGGATTCTGATGCTCTGAAGCCACAAGGGAGAAGAAGAATCCATGTTTTGATCCTAGATTTCATATTTACGTATGAAAAACACAGTGGCTATTAGTTCAAGTGCGTAATGACTAATCAGATATTCTTATACAAGCTTCACTTCATATGTTACCAATACGAAAGGTCACGTTCTCCTATTCCGGATCTATTTCTCATGATAATGTATGAATGCATTGCGCTGTCATCATCTCTTTCACCATTGTTTTAAACGTGCATGGACCCATTCTCCCTCCCATTAACCTGGCAGGGCCATTATAATCAGACCCGGCACCACTGCCACCCCAGGGGACTGAAAACAAGCCTGCAGTAAGTGTCCAGGAATTCCCTGGCAAGCTCATAATATATTCATTGGGACGCAGGTATGAGGAGCTTTTGATTAAAAGCAATTCCTCCAGTAACACACACTTCATTTTCCTCAATCTTCCTGGAGCTAAAAGGGTTGCTTTATTCCAATCAATTAGGTGATGGATGGGAGCTATTGTGCTTGGCGTAAATAAACCTCTCTGTTAACACACACACACACACACACACACACACACACACACAGCAGGAGGCAGGATTTCTGAGTTAATGATGTTGCCATGTGTCCCTGTCATGGCGTGTTGGCCTGAATGATTGCTAACTCCGACACACGCCTGCTTGTAGCACTACCGGCCCTAAACACGCAGGAAATTAAATGCTCCATTGAGGTAATAAGGAGTGTAAATCCAAGAGCACATGGGTGCTGAGGGCCTAGGAAACATGTATATCACTGTGTCACCTGAGGTATAGGAGAACCTGTCACTGTAGACGTGTATTATTGAGCACATTTATGTTTTGCATTATTTAAATCCACAAGATCTATATCACTGATGCTGGAGATGAAATGTGAATTCATTTAAAGGCCTTTATAACATGGACAGAAGGAACAGAAAGCAAGCAGAGAATTTCTGTAAATGTAAAGGTTGTTTGCAATTACAAGGGGAGATATTTTATTTTAAATTGAATTTATTGGGATGATCTCATCGTTTAACCTTTAAAACCAAGGCAAATTTTGCAGGATATTTTCATTCTTTTAATGTATGTTTATTCACCAAACAACATATTGCCATTTTCAGGAGATCATTGACTACTCAAATATATCTTCATTTGAGATGTAACAATATTTTGGGCTTATAAGGACTAAACTTTATCTCAGAAACCTATTTGGAAATGTACCATCTTACAATTTTTTCAGCTGAAAATGCAATCCTTTTTAGGATATTTCTAAAGATTAGTGTGTCACTGTGCAGTGAGTGGGTGGAGTTTAATGTGTGGGTGTGTGTAAGGAGCTGGAGAAGGAGCTGCAGGCTGTGCAGTGAGTGAGTGGAGTTTAATGTGTCAGTGTGTGTAAGGAGCTGGAGAAGGAGCTGCAGGCTGTGCAGTGAGTGGGTGGAGTTTAATGTGTCGGTGTGTGTAAGGAGCTGGAGAAGGAGTTTGTTGCTTTGTTTGTTTTACAAACTGTTGTATAAAAGTGATAGAATCCTCAATGTTGTGTAATTGTAAATAACATCATGTCTGTGATTATTTCATGGCAGCACACTCTCATGTTCTGTTGCTTGAACATGTATTTTTACAAGCATTCTGATTCTGATCTATAAGAAAATGACAATTCTAGACAACTAAAATGGTTGATTAGCAGTTCGGCAAGTAAGAACGAAGAAGGATGAATCAAAAAATTTCATCTATGGTCTGCATTCGTCCCAAAATCTTCGAGCACAGCTCTGTAAACAGACAGCTAATGAGCCATTTAGGCAAATGTGCAGGACACAGCAAGGTTAATTTTCCTTAGCGGCCTGATGGCATCTGACTTTGGGCTGAGGCAATTCAAAAAGCACCAACAGCACTGCTCATTAATGACAACGCCAAAAAGCAGCCTTCACACTCCATTAGCAAACACCATCAGAAACAACAAAGACAAAACACTGCCGCTGGAGATGACACCCCAAACACTGCTTATTTCCTGCCTGTCCGACGTATCTGTTGGGCAATAAGACCGATCATTTCACATGAAGTTAAAATAAAACTTAGTGCAGAAGGAGGATTAGAGTCGGGACAGACGGGATGGAGACGATGGTCCATCGATGAGCTGTGAATTTCACAGTGGGTGCCATCAATTTTTCACCTCCAGCACATGAAGCCATAAAACAGGAGTAACGGTGATGTTAGTAGACACGGTGAAGGTTTTTAATAAAACATATGAGATCTCTGTAATATTTCGAGACGTTAGAGCGTTCGGTTGTAATCGTAGATCATTGCCCAGTGGCTGTAACTGTAAATCCATAAGCAGTGACGAGACAGAGCTGAAATAGCTACATGCTCTGTTTCAGGGTCAGATAATCTTCCCAGAACAACACCGTGTCACTGGCCGCATGTAGAGATGGCTTAATTCCACTTCTTTCTGTGTGCTGATAAAATTTTAGTTCTGGCTCATACAGATTCAATCAGACAGAAAAAATCTACCACGACAATGACCACCTCACTGTCCACTCTATCAGCTCCTCTGACCACACAGGAGCTCTTTGTGGTTCTATAATCCAGACTGTAGTTCATCTGTTTCTCTGCAGACTTTATTCTCCTCCTTTCACCCTGATCTTCAATGATCAGGACCCCACAGGACCACCACAGAGCAGATATTATGTTCCATACTTTTGGGATAAGGTGGGCAGTTGGGAATTAGGTGGGGTGGTGATCATCCAACATCCTCAGAGCAATGCTCCAGAATCTAGTAGAAAGTCTTCCATGGACAATAGCCTCGGTTACTCCAACAAAGGCAGGATCAACTCGTTTTTAGTGCCTATGATTTCAGAAGATTGAGAAGCAGAAACCGGTGTGTCAGTAGAGGTCTTTAAAAGACAGGTAGACACAGCCAATTGGTGAAGGTAAAGGGTTAGCACCGGTACCTGGATATATAAGCTCCTCCTAGTGTGCGGGTGTCTTTCTTAGTGCATTACATTTACATTTACGGTGTTTATCAGACACACGTTTCCAGAGCGACTTACAAAAGTGCTTTGCTGTTCACTCAGAATATCCTTATCTAGTAGACGGGGCTGGAATCTAGAGATTCCACACGTTTAGACCGTGTTGAAACAAAAGCCTTTATGGAGTTAAATACTCCTGAAACAGATGAGTCTTCAGTCTGCGTTTGAAGACAGTGAGGGACTCAGCTGTTCGGACTCCCAGGAGAAGTTCGTTCCACCATTTTGGTTCCAGAAGAGAAAAGTCTGGAGGCATGTTCTCCTTGCATTCTGAGGGATGGTGGGTCAAGCCGAGCTGTACTTGAAGTTCGAAGGGCTCTTGGTGCAGCTCGAGTTTTGACCATTGCCATCATGTATGGAGGAGCTGGTCCAGTTTTAGCTTTGTAGGTCAGCATCAAGGTTCTGAATGTTCAGCTACAGGGAGCCAATGAAGGGACACAGCAGAGGAGTTACGTGACTGAATTTAGGAACATTGAAGACGAGCCGCGCTGCTGCATTCTGGATGAGTTGTAATGGTCTGATGGTCTCATAGGAAGACCAGCCAGTAGGGACCTGCTTGCTAGTGCATCAGACGGACAGAACCACTAAAGAGTAAATGTGCAGTTCATTCGTCAGTGAAATGTAGTCGTCATGAGTTTGTGGTAAGAACATGCTGAAGGCCTTTTCGTTTCGGTTCTGCTTGCTGTGGCATTGAAAGAGCTCTGACAAATGAGTGGTCAGAACATGTGCAGGCACGGTCCTATTAAAGTGTCCAAAATGTTCGCCCTTCATCGAAACGTACAGCCATTTAAACAAATGAATTAGTGATGATTTCCAAACTGCACTGGAGGAGATGGCTCTCCCGGGTTATTACCAAACGCACAAGGCCACCACGAAAATGCAGCATTTATGAGCAGAATACGAAGAAATTCACATTGTACACTGCGCTTAATGTAAACAAATGTCCAATTTGTCTTGGCACTGAAACCTATTTGCTGTGTTGGAACGTGTGATGAATGCCATCTGCCCCTGTGAGGAATACAGTGAGTTTAGAACCAGGCCCAGATTAACCATGAACCACTGGTTATTGCTCGGTTATGACTGGTCCTGGCCATTAGTGAGCTGTAAATGGGCCTTGGCAGGACATCGAGTTTTATATTCTCATTATTCGCTCAGCCACAGGGTGGTGATGCTATAATGCTTGTGTGAAATAAAACTGACAGCCGTTCTCAGCAGTGAACATGAGAACAGAAGAGAAGTTAATCTCTGTCTCTGAAAGCAAGCATGTCCTCAGATGAACATTCCGCGAAAGAGCTTAAGCAGAACATGCATCCTATATGTTATTCCAATCAAGTAACAAAAATCCCTTTTGTAATATTAAGCGATTCTGGGATGTTTCATTTCTTGACGGCGCAGAAGTGCTATGTTATATGTCGATGGGCCTCTAACCAGATTCACTGCTCAATTCTAAACACAGAGGCGAGGATGTTGGAAGAATGTCTGGATATGAGGCTTAATCCATGGAACAAAAATGGCAGTAAATGAAATGCTGGCCTCATAAACCGTGTAACGGAAAAAATGACAGTGGTAATGCTGGTAAATCCATACTGGCCAACTGGCTGCTGACGTGAAAAGTGAAGAAACATCTCACAGCTTCCGAGTCAAGCGGGTCACCTGACCGACAGACTGAAAGTGTGGGCCCTGAGGTCCAGTTCTGTCCTGGGAAGCCCCTTAGACCCAGTGCAGGCGGTGGGAGAGAGACGGATGGTAGCCAAGCTGGACCCCATGCATGAGACTGTGGCAGCACTGGACAGCACTGGGCATCTCCTGCAGTGACCGGCTGCTTCACCCTAAGAGCACGAAGTGTGAACGGTATCGCAGGTCTTTCCTTTGTGCTACTGTTAGACTGTATAATCTTATCTTATTACTACTAATTAAATAACTCCAAAGTGAAGACACCACAGGTCTGGCACGGAGACAGTAACTGTCTGCTACTGCTGCTGTTATGTCCACCAGTGAACTAAGGTTACTTCAGGAACCTGAGTGTATTAGAACAGACATGTGGTCCATTGTCCCTTAAATAACTATGTATAAGTGCTTTCACCAGAGGAGGAGGGGTCCCCCGTAGTGAGCGAGGAGTCTTTCCTGCACTGGCTGGTTTATGTCTTTGCTCCTTATGTCGTGTGTTATTGATCATCTATTAGTAAAAATCCACAACAAATATAAATTTGATTTAATTTGACTGTTTTCTAACCAGTCTTCACTCAGCAGATTTCCGTCCTCACTGAATATAATGCTGCACTCTAAACTCAATGAAGGTGGTCTGAGATGTCCAGTCTGCGAGAAGGTAGGTCTGCTTAAAGAGTAGGAGCTCCCTGTAGAACAGAAGGGCATCCAACCATAACGGCCATGTTTTCTACAGTCTTTACACACTGAAAACTCGCAGGTGGAGAAAGACATTCTTACATTTCAAATGGAAGTCATTTGGAGCATTTCTATTGGTCCATTCATCATGGACGTTGAACACAATGTAAAGGACAAATGTGCTACTGTACAATGCTTACAATGACAATTATCCGAACCCGTTAAACCAAATCAATACAGAAACATAAATCACCCTCAACCTCAAAAGAAATCATTCGTTGGCTTGTTGTCACAATTACTTCCATGAGGAATAATGTCAGTGTATCTTTATTTTTCATCTATTAATCCTCTCCATGAATGAAAATAAGGCCTTTTCTTATTTTTTCTGGGAACATATGATTATTAATTTCCATTAGTTTCATATTTAATATGCTTTGTTTATTTATTTATTTATTATTGTTATTGTTATATTATTATTATTATTATTATTATTATTATTATTATTATTATTGTTGTTGTTGTTGTTGTTATTATTGTTATTATTATTATTATTATTATTAAGTCAGCAATCTAGGGCAATATACATTAATCTGATCTCATGTCTTATCATTTGATTGCTTTAATTATTACGAAATGTATCATTAAAAGGAACATAATTGCTGCCCAAAAGGCCAGGAAAGGCTGTTTTATTAAGCTTGTAATTTCTGCAGTGAAACGAAATGGCATTTGGAAATGGAATTGTGGAGGTCAAGATGAGCTGTGGTAGACTCATGTGCCCCATATGACCAGCGTATATGGCCAAAATGTCCAGGAATGAGTCTGGAGTGGTGGTTCCAAACCTTTGGAAGTGATGTGGACTGATGAGGCCCAAAAAGAGCTCCAGAGAATATAACTTTGGCCATAAAGGCTGTTATTATTTGTATAAATGTCATATATTCTGTCCTTTGTGTCACAAATCAACATATTGTTCTTCATCAAATCATATATGATAAATGCATCGGCAGCCTGAGATCATCCTAGAATCATCGGTTCTTCAACAAAAGCAGCTGCATCCACGTCTCGGCTTTAAATGTGTTAAAAACAGGGTCCAAGCTCTCTTTAGAACACTATTGTTCTCCATTATTAATGTGTCCGCCTCTCTCTTTATAATGAAATGAATGTGAGAAGAAAGGCCAGCACCTCCCTCATGTAGCCCAACAGAGACATACATAATCCAGACCACTGCGACTCCACCGGCCTCCCAGCCCAGCGCTTCATTAAAGGCGTAGTATCTCAGGGAGACATCTCCCTGCTGCCGTACAGCGCCACTGACGCCCGCTTCATTTCCCTTCTCTGACACGGCAAGCTGCTCTACAGGAGTCGTATGTTGATGAAGAGAAAAGATGTCTCTCCATATTACTGCCCTGAATAGCTGGATGCAGATGCTTTTCATCGATCTCCATCACTCTCGTCTTGACCCCGTCGCACGACCCCGAGACAGTGGTGTAATGAAAAATGCATTCAGGCATTAATATGGCCATCGAGAGAGACAGAGAGAGAGAAACACAGAGAGAGAGAGACAGAGAGAGAGAGACACAGAGAGAGAGAGAGACACAGAGAGACACAGAGAGAGAGAAAGAGAGAGAGACAGAAAAAGAAAGAACACAAACCAGTAAAAACACACATGAACACAGCTGGTGTAAAAGGTTTGCATGTGTTCACAGTGTTACAGAACCCTTTGAATAGCAGGAAATCGGTGGTAGGTGCCCTGAGGACGGTTTGTGTGCTTTTATGAGCTATGAGCCCCCCAGTGTGGACACAAACACATAATGGGACTCATAAAATCACACCAGTGTGGTAGGTTTGAAAGAGCCCCACTGTGAAGACGTACACTACTGGCGTGCACACAGGCCACTTTAATGAATATACAGAACATAGGGGGGGTGGGGTGGCGTGGCGTGGGGAGCTGTGAGTGGTCCATGTGCTCTGACCCCACCCAGATTATAAAAATCAAAATACTCCTATATTTCACTAACGATACATACGTTTCACTCCTTCTGTCTTCTTATTTATTTATTTATTTATTACCCAACCTCGTTAGGACTCTATCACATACGATGTTCCTGACACTAGGAGGCCGAGGACGAGCCTGTGAACTGTTGCGGTTGCATGATTGCAGCCAACGTGCTGAGAGCAAAGTGCCGAGGACATCGCTGCAGCTCCGATACAACACTGGGTGTGATGTGGGGAGACGGCACCATCTACCCACCCAGAGAACACATGGACAGTTTTGCTCTCAGACTCTAAAAGTTCAGTACGGCATCCTGCACCACGTTTACCCACAGATGTTGCAGCTGGGTCTGTAGATCCTGCACATCCGTAGGTTGCTGAAGGTGGCGTCCAGCTCCTCCTGTAAATGCTCGATTGGTGTCCATGCAGGATGAGGAAGCGTTGCAGTCTGGTGGAGACATTGCTGGGAAACCCTTGCTGTGTGTGGGAGCATTATCCTGCTGAAAGTGCCAGTTGGAAGTCCTGCCATGGGAGGTGAAGTGAGAGATGTCAGCAGGATGTGCCACCTGACCCGAGCATGTTGGCTGTCCAGCAATGATGCAATGGCCACAGTTCATAAAGAGGTGGTGGCTGAAAGGGGGAGGTGCTAACAGGGTTTGGCAACCAAATTGGGAGAAAATTAAAAACCTGTAAGGAAAATCTGAAACTCTACAATTTCCCATTTAATCAAAGCCCCAGACACCCGCGCGAGGCCGAGAGTTGATGTTTGAGGTTCGTCTGAGTGTAAGCAGTGTTAAATTTGCCACATAAATCAAATCAGACATGTTTTTAACCAGCAAAAGGTTTGGAAATAATGGAGTTCAAATGTCTCAGTAACACGCTGAAGCGTGTGTGAAATGAGTCCCCTGACGCTGGGCTGGACATTTCCCCTGAGCAGCAGACGGCGTGCCAGCGGTCGGCTCTCGGCTACCGCGCCGTTATATCACGTGCTTTCAATACGAACAGCTTGGCGCGGTTAGAAACACGGACTCTCCTACACTTCACACGGAGAGGAACCGGATAAAGGTTCTGATCAATACACCAGTTATGATTTTACAGACACAAACGCTTTCTGTCCTCAAACTCTTCCCTCTTGACGTCTTTTGATTTACAGTCAAAAGTTGAAGGATAGGCTGAAGAATCAGACACTCACTGCAGTGAATAATTGAATGCTCTTCACTTCTGTTTACAATCGGACTCGGTGATCATAGAGCAGCAATTTCATTGTGTGTGACAGCAGAACACAGCCATGAACAATCGATGATTTTTATTGGGGAGGAGGTCATTATGGAAATGGATTACTGTAATCAGTGGAGAAGGACAGCAGGGCTGTGAATTTGACCAGCATTTGATTGAACTCCTTTATTGACCAACTAACTTGTAGAAAAGCAGAGAATCGTTACTGTGTGCTTTGAGCTGAAAGTCACGCGTGTGTGTGTAGATCAGACTGAAACAGTCGTTCTGTCCTACAGCAGGACAACAGCTGCAGCTTCTCCTACAAGAGAGCTTTCTGCCTCATAAAAAAACTACCCCCAGTCCTCTTCTCTTCTCTTCTCTTCTCTTCTCTCCTCATGTTCTCTCATCTTCTCTTCTCTTCTCATCTCATCTCATCTCATCTCATCTCATCTCATCTTATCTTATCTTATCTTATCTTATCTTATCTTATCTTATCTTATCTTATCTTATCTTATCTTATCTTCTCTTCTCTTCTCTTCTCATGTTCTCTCATCTTCTCTTCTCTTCTTCTCTTCTCTCCTCATGCTCTCTCATCTTCTCTTCTCTTCTCTTCTCTTCTCTTCTCTTCTCATCTTCTCTTCTCTTTTCTTCTCTCCTCATGTTCTCTTCTCTTCTCTTCTCTCCTCATGCTCTCTCATCTTCTCTTCTCTTCTCATCTTCTCTTCTCTTTTCTTCTCTCCTCATGTTCTCTTTTCTTCTCTTCTCTTCTCTTCTCTTCTCTTCTCATGTTCTCTTCTCATCTTTTCTCTCCTCATGTTCTCTTCTCTTTCTCTCCATTTTCTCTTCTCTTTTCTTCTCTCCTCATGTTCCCTTCTCTTCTCTTTCCATTTTCTCTTCTCTTCTCTTCTCTTCTCTTCTCTTCTCTTCTCTTCTCTTCTCTTCTCTTCTCTCCTCTTCTCTTCTCTTCTCTTCTCTTCTCCTCTCTTCTCATGTTCTCTTCTCTTCTCCTCTCTTCTCATGTTCTCTTCTCTTCTCTTTTCATTTTCTCTTCTCTCCTCATTTTCCCTTCTCTTCTCTTATCTTATAATGTTCTCTTCTCTCTTCATTGTCTCTTCTCTTTTTTTTCTTCTCTCCCCTTTTTCTCTCCTCATTTTCTCTTCTCTTTTTCTCTTCTCTTCTCTCCTCTCATTTTCTCTTCTCTTCACTTTTTCTCCTCTTTTCTCCCCTCTTCTCTTCTCTTCTCTCCTCTCATTTTCTCTTCTCTTCACTTTTTCTCCTCTCTTCTCTTCTCTTCTCTTCTCTTCTCTTCCACACTTATTTTCTCTCTCTTTTTTCTCCTCCCTTTTCTCTTATCTTCTCCTCTTTTCTCCCCTCTTCCCTTTTCTTCTCTTTTCTTCTCTTCCATGCTCTTCTCAGCACTCCTCTTCCCTTCTCTCCATTCTTCTTCTCCCATGCTGGCCGTGTCAAGGTTACTGTCTGTCAGCCCAGCAGGACAGTGGAGAGACTGACACAGCCGTCCAGATGCCCCAAACACCTACACACACACACACACACACACACACACACACACACACACACACACACACACACACACACACACACACACACACACACACACACACACACAGAGCTGTGATTCTAATCAAGGTCTATGACAAGCCATTGCACTTTACGAGGTGGAATGCCATTCGTTTCAATAATTTTCATCCAATAATGTGCCGCTGATCAAATCTGTGGCAGTGATTCTCGCCATATTGCCTGAGATCTTTTAATAACATCCTGGAGTATTCAAACAGCGCGGATGGGTCTAAATGAATTAACCCATATAGCATGAGCGATATAAGTGCAACAGAAGATGAAGAGGAGAGCGGCTGCATGGAACTAAAGGGATGAAAAAGAGATGCCCTCCTGGCTTCATGTCAGCTTTGAGAAATCACACTCACCTCTGTTCAACACTTAACCTCATTATAGAGCGATGGAACCAAAAGCCTTGAACACACAGACTTGGATGTGTTCAGGTAGATGTGGGGCTACTGTATTGTAGAGGGCAATACCACTGCCCTCTGGAGAAGACTGGGGTTCGATTCTTTACCCAGACAAGGTCTCCATGCTATGTAAAGTGCAGTCCAGAGAACATATTTCAGTAATAGGATGTAAAATATGAAAACTTTATTTAAATATTTCCTGATAACCTTTACAATGTAAAGGTTCTTCAGGCTCAGAGCAGAAAATTATTCTTCATATAAACAAAAGGGGTTCTTTTATGGCACACCTGACATGGTGGTGGTGTGTTAGTGTGTGTTGCTGGTACGAGTGGATCAGACACAGCAGAGCTGCTGGAGTGTTTAAACCCCTCAGTGTCACTGCTGGACCGAGAACAGTCCACCGACCAGAAATGTCCACCCACATAATATGTGTTCTGTGGTGGTCCTGTGGGGTCCTGGCCATGGAACACCTTGACACCTTCACATCACGTCTGTCCATTGTCTTCTCCATGCTCTCAGCAGTAGGCAATGAGTGATCAAGTTGGGTTTTAAATCAAATCTTCGATATATGTGGCTCTGAGTCGTGGGAACAATAAAGAGTGTGTAGATGAATGACATAATAAATAGGAGCTTTTACAGGAACTGCTCCTCCAGGAAGACAGAGTGGTGACCCAAGATAGTCTTCTAAACTACTAGTTCTTAGGCTTGAACAGTGGAAGAAGGTAAGCCATCCAAACAATTGCTTGGGACGTCAGTGCATATGTGTCCCCTCCCCTTCAATTTGTTTTCTTTTCTTTCCACCTTTGCCCCGCCTTGTTTTTAGTGTCTCCTGTGTCTCCTGTGTAGCGCTGCCCTCTCTTTCTCTGTCTCTGTCTATAAGTAGTCCTTGTGTATCAATTGTTAGCGCACACCACGGTGCCTCCACACTCGTCACTGGAGTGACTCCATTGCGGTCATGCATTGCATTTGATTGAATCCTTCTGGGTGCATCTACTTTTTGACGGTGAGTGTAAATCCTTCCTATCCATGTTTTCAAAAGCTTTAATCAAATTGCAGTTAAAAAGCAAATAATGCAGAAGCTTGCATTTCTTCCACAGAGGGACCAAATGTCTTCCAGAAGGACACAATAGCTGCAGTCATTAAGACTTCCCAAAGACCGGCGGGGGGGCTCTAACCTACTAAACTGCTACCATTCAACCGAGCTTCAACCCCACCTGGTCTTGGCAGCAGAGCTTAAGCCAAACACATCCATCATGAGGAAGGAAACAGGTGATTGGCAGGTGCTAATGTGGAGGTATGGGGCAGCCAATCTTCAGGCAGAACAGGAAGATGATGTCAAGGCAACTGTTCGGGAGCTTTCATGCTGCATGTAAATATTTATAAACGATCCCTTGGGCGACGTTCCTTTGCTCTGTCAATACAGCAGCATGTTGTTTCTTAGTGGCGGTGCTAATGGAGTGTGGCCTGAACAAAAAATGGAAATTGAGGCCAGCAGATTTTGCTGAGATGATCACAGCAAGCGCAGACATAAAGGATGATGTGTCACTGCCCATTCATCCCTGACTTAGTGTGTGTGTGCATGAGAATGAAGCACATATGGTTTTTTAGGTGACCTCAGCACTGCCTGTCCCCAATTCACACTGCACTGATGAACGCAAGACCAGATCATTAATGACACCCCGCCGGCGACTCTCTTCTGGGGGATCCCAAGGGGACACACACACTGTTACCTTAAAGGGACAGTTGGCAAAATGTATCAACCAAGACACGCTGGGTGTCTGAAGTTTGTTTGAATGTTTGTGCAGGTTTGCACTGTGTCCACTCACTGTCCACTCTATTAGACGCTCCTACCGAGTGTCTCCACCTTGTAGATGTAAAGTCAGAGACAGAAGCTTATCTGTTTCTGCACAGTTTGTGTTGGTCGTCCTCCAGTCCTTCATCAGTGCTCACAGGACGCTGCCCACAGTTGGTGGACTGTTCTCGGTCCAGTAGTGACACTGAGGGGTTTAAACACTCCAGCAGCACTGCTGTGTCTGATCTACTCGTAAACATGCAACAGAGAATAAAGTCTGCAGAGAAACAGAAGAACTACAGTCTGGAATTATAGAACCACAAAGAGCTGCTGTGGTCTGGTGTTATGGTTGATCTCTATATAATCACATGAAGGAAATGTAAACATGTTCTTTGTGTTCATATGTTTACATCCTAATTTACAAAAATGAAACCTTAAAGAACAAAAATGGGCTCTTGTCTGGAGTTTTTCAGAAGGTGAAAATATGGAAATGTGTGTAGTAATCTTTGAGTAAAGGTCAGGAAAACCAGGAGGAAACATGAGAACAGCCATCTGTGGTTTTTCAGGTGCTCTGCAGGAGAGTAACCTGGGCTTCAGGCTGGAGCTCAGTGGTGAGAGGGTAAGAGACAGCTGGGCCTCAAAGCTGGCACACGTCCGAGACAAGCTGCTCTGGTGTTTGGGCAAGGGGTCCACCATTTTTTATTGGGTCGCTGTCATGAGCCAAAATAAACACGATATGAGTTGATTGTGTTTGACTTATTTGAGTGTAGCGACATTGTAGTACAATCAACTCGTTTTCTGTTACAGTGACGAGGATGTTCGTGGCCACTAGACCAATTCTGTGGGATGGTTCTGTAGTTTTACATACGTTTATTCGCCTAAAATAAGAGACAGTCATACACACCAGATATTGATATTTTCAGGAGGTCTTAGTCTACTCAGATGGAAAAATGAAGAGAATGTAAACATTTATATGAATTCAACAATGAAAATGGTTCATAGACATTGATTGATCATCAACAATGGAAATTGATCATCCAGAGAGTTTTGAGCTATTTGCATATTTGGGTCACTGACATCATTAGCCCCGCCCCCTTCTCTGTTGAGTCAGAGTCAGTACGCAGGTTAGGGTTAGGGTTTGGCATTGGAACTGGGACGTAATTCAGTGGTAAATGTTTAGATATGGTAAGTCTTGTAGTGTGTTATGATGTGTATCATGTCTGTAGATTACACTGATCCTGAGATATGAAGCCTACCAGTATAGAATTACCCACAGAGTGCGGCTCTGAGGTTCTTATACCTTATTAAACAGTTTATCTATTTGTGCCTCAATAAATCAGTTCAGTTGGTGATTCCTGGGTGGGATTTTAATTGTACCATTCGGGGCTGTAGTCCCAGAAGCTCAGGCCAGGCAACGTGTCAGGAGAACCATCTCCAGAAAATGACAAATGTGGGTCTGGACACTGTAAGCAGCTCGGCGGATTGATAGAGTCCTAAAATCTGAACATCACTGAAGAAGATCTTGCGATACCGTGTGCCAAACATCAACGCATTTGCAGCATATTCATAAAAGAATATGATTTGTCTGTTTGAGGGACCTCAAATATGATTAAGACCCCCACAGATTGGTACCCAAGAGCCCTTGGAGAGAAGGCAGTTACTGCTCTGTCACTTCATCATGGGTCTATCATGGGTCATGTGCACAAATCAGCAGGACTGTAGTTTTCTGTTCAAGTGTCTGGAAACCTATTCCCTCGTTTTGCGTTGGCATTTTCACAGTGAGAAGCCTGCAGTGACCTATACCTGCTCAGAGAGTCAGCCCAGGCCATTAGGGGCTGGAGGGAAAAAAGAGATATTTATAAACGTGGTATCTACATCCTTTCAGTTTCATTTGGTTGAAAGATGTGAAAACAGTCACAGGAAAAAAGTTAGACCAGACCAAGCACTTTTTACGCAGTCCCATTGTTTCCCTGTGGGCTTTATAGAAAGAGCAGCTCCTTCTTCCAGAGAAATGGATCAGCTGTTTTCTGAAAGAGCGATATTATGAAAAATCCCCGTTTTTCTAAAGTGAGATTAGAGCAGTTTGATGTGTTTGTGTTCTCAGAATGCTTCATTTTATGTCTTTGAGTCTAGACTCTATAGGCCTCATCTGTAGCCAGGGTTGGACAGTTAGAGAACACTATTGTAATGTCCTCTAATCAACCATAACATTATGACCACCTCCTTGTTTCTACACTCGCTGTCCATCCTATCAGCTCCTCTGATCATACAGGAGCTCTCTGTAGTTCTATAATTACAGTGGTTTGTGGTTTGTCCATCCAGAAGGTCTGGTGTGATGGTGTGGGTGTAATTTTGTATGATGTCAGATCACCTCCGGTCTTCATTACAGACACTTTAACAGACCAACGTTCCGTTAATGAAGTTCTGCAACCAGTGGTTCTACCTTTTCTGAACACACACTCCGGTGCTCTATTCCAACAGGACGACGCTCGTCCACACACTGCTGCCGTCTCAAGATCTCATCTTGAAGACACAGATACTACGCCGTGGTCGGTCTCATCTCCAGACCTGTCCCTGATTGAAAATGTGTGGACGCTATTGGACGCTCTATCAACACTCCACCCCTACCACACCATCTGCAGAACTGAGTGAGAACATTCAAGCTGCATGGGATGGATCATCACAGGACACCATTAGGAACCTCTACACCTCCATGCAGAGACGTCTGGCGTGTTGCGTTAAACCCGACGCCGTCCTGAGAGACACCACTTCTGTATGAGTAGATCAATAAATATTGATCAGATCAGACTACAGTTATCATCAGTTATTGATCCTGATCACCTTCATCTTCCTTCACAACAGAACTGCAGTCCCACACGTCCTTCTGGAAGAAACAGATTGTGCTATTATTTTGTTTGACAGTGAGAACCACTTTGCTGGTTCCCTAATCGTCCTTTTAACTAGAGGGTTACCCGTTCGATTCCCTGAACTGGAAGGACATGACTGAAGTGTCCTTGAGCATTCAATTCCCCAGCTGCTCCCTGGACATCATGGATAGGGCTGCCCACTAGTGTGTGTGTGTGTGTGTGTTTGTGTGTGTGTGTGTTTCACTGCATGGATGGGGGGACAAATTCCTGAGGGCAGCACACTGGATGTTTAAGTTACCTCTATAAAGTAAACAGGACAAAGTGTGGGACTGGTGTCCTGCGATGCTGCGTTTTTGGTGTTACAGATATATTATTAATACTGATACATTATCCTTTGTTAAGATGTTCATCTTTTATCATATCATATTAATCATACCTTCATTTTTTTTTTTGCATTTCCTTTTGTATCTGCAATATGCAAATGAACCCTTTACCCTTTATCTCGTGTTTCTGTTGTTTTAATGAATCTAGAAATATTATAATAATTTATTTCGGGTCACATAATGCAGACCATCTTAATCTCATCGTGTCAGCAAAGTATAGTAAGTGTAAATATAATATCGTAGCAATGTAATCACATATTCTTCGGGCCTGATTTACATTACAGCTTACACGCGCAGGGTCCAGTTCAGAAGGTCAACTTGTACAACATCACATAGCGCTGGTAGCCTAACGAGGTTCGCATTATAATGCTAAAGAAAACAGTGGTAGTGCAGCATTTGAAAATAAATGACCACGTGAAAGGGCAGTGAGGTAGCGCGCTGTAGACCATTTCTCAGAAGGGACATGAGCACTGCAGCTCGCATAAATCTACGGTGCTCCTGGCTAGTGTGTGACTGTTCTATTGTGCTGCGTTTTAAAGGCCACGGTCCTTTTTTATGTTGCTCCTTGAGAGCTTCACTCAGTGCCAATAAATGGTTGTTGTAAGAGCTCTGTGCTGCGGATGGCGGAGAATATACTGTTATAACCAAAGAAACACATTAACAGCTGCCTTACTGCATCGCGTGTGTCCAAACTCCACCTCACGGCAGTTACGGCGCTCTCCCGCAGGCCGCTAATTAAAGGTGCAGTGGAAACGACTGCAGCCATTTGCCGTCTTGTTAATATCACGGTACAACAGTGTTCTCATTCTTTGGGCAAATTCCTTTAATCGTGCTTTAAAGCAACAGCGTAGTGAGATACTTCACGTTGCTTTATGTCTGCTGTTGCTTGGAATGTCCTTTGCTGGACACACTCCAATCAGCCATAACATTAGGACCACCATACAGGAGCACCGAGTGTCTCCACCTTGTAGATGTAAAGTCAGAGACAGAAGCTCATCTGTTTCTGCACAGTTTGTGTTGGTCGTCCTCTAGTCCTTCATCAGTGCCCACAGGACGCTGCCCACAGGACGCTGTCGGCTGGACATTTCTGCTTGGTGGACTGTTCTCGGTCCAGCAGTGACACTGAGGGGTTTAAACAGTGACAGTGTTTCGAGTCGTGATTTTGCACACAAGCCTCCTGTCCAACCTCAGACCACTCGAATTATCCTCCTGCATATAAGATCTAACTCAGTCTTCTCAGGTTTCACATGCAGAGAGACTTTTATTTTAGAAAATACTCAATGAATGATAGAGTAAATGATGAAAAGAGGAGGTGGGAAAACATTGGAGTGTTACTGTAATTTGCGGTGTCTGACACCACTGCAGAATACAGTGCTGCAGTACAGAGACTATGGACACTACATTGATGAAAGCCACCAGTAATGTATTGATTGGGTCTTAGGGCTCTCCTGGGAACAGAGTCTTTATTTGCTTTTTTTGATGAAGTGCTGACTCCCGTCTTCACGTGTTTACTGCTGTGGTGCGGTTGGAGGCTGGGGGTGCAGCAGAAGGTGTGAATAGTGTTCCCGTGTTTGTGCCTGGAGAAAAGTGTTTAGAAGTGTTTGTGCTGACACTGGATTCTCGCCCACTCTCTCTCTCTCTCTCTCTCTCTCTCTCTGTCTCTGTCTCTGTCTCTCTCTGTCTCTCTCTCTCTGTCTTTCACTGTCTCTGTCTCTCTGTCTCTCTCTCTCTGTCTCTCTGTCTCTCTCTCTCTCTTTCTCTCTCTCTCTCTGTCTCTCTCTCTCTCTCTCTCTGTCTGTTTCTCTCTTTCTCTTTCTCTCTCTCTCTCTCTCTCTCTCTCTCTCTCTCTCTCTCAGAAAGCATGTGTGTTGTCTAGCACTTTACTCAACACTAAATATCAGATCCTCGAAAAACATCAAAATATCTGCAATGAAAACACAAAAGAAAATATCAGCAGCATCAAATTTGAATATTTATTTTATTGACATGATTCTTTACACCAAAGAATTTACATCTACAAGGTGGAGACACTGAAGAACGAAATGCAAAAGTATGTGGACTGGAACTTGCACTTGTTCAGCAGTCACTTTCTGGGTTGTTGTTTGGGGCTTGTTAAAAATATATGGGGCTATAGTCCTAGAAGCCCAGGCCAGATGACACCCCTGATTATATCACGACTGAAAAAGAAGAACAATTTCTTTCATCTGGTCGTGTCTTCATTAATGGAGCAATGAATTCTGAATTATACCAGCAATTTCTAGCTGAGAAATCCAGGAAACCTGTCTGTGAGCTGAATCTGAGGGAATGTGGATCATGCAGAAAGACAACCACCCTAAACACACAACGTTCTGATCTTAATCCAGTAGAGATGTTGTGAAGCAGCTGAAGCAGCAGTTGATGGAGGAAACCACCAACATCACAGAGCTGAAGTTGGTTTGTGGAGGAATGAACTCAGATTAGTGCAGGACTGATTAACCGTTATGGAAACGTTTAGTTACAGTTATTACTGAACAAGAGGAGACATAGCAGATACTGAAAACAGGGGGTCACAGACTTTTACCCTCAGATATGAAACTCTGATCTTCTTCATCAGTAAACACATGATCAGAGTGATAATTTCATATCATTTGTTTGATTTTCTACTGTTAGGACAGAAAATCTGATGAGGTTTTAAGCTCAAATTCGTGCAGAAATATAGGAAATGATAAAGCGTTTGTAAATTTCCAGCCTCGCTGTAGGTGTGAATTCAATAATGACACTTATAATGAAGAGTGTTAATGATGAATCTTAGGAAATGAGAAAATCTGTTCAACTCCTTTTAACGCTGGCAGATGTTGTTGCTATGGCAACATATGAAAAGATGACCAGAAGAAAATGCTGTTGTAACCTGTTTAACTACGTAAAACTCATTCCAACGGTAACGTCTCTGTACGCTGTATTCACCAATACACACAGTATAACAGACTGGGAACTGGCCTGGAGTTTACTGGTCAGTGTTACAGTTCATGGTATCATCTGTACGGGGCGTCATCACATTACCGCAGAATTGACCCAACCATCTGGTGGCACTGAGTGAAAAACAATGACCATCTGATCGCTCACACTTTCAGGATCAAAACAATCTTGGTGGTCTTTTTAAGGCAGTTCTTATGAAACACTGGGCAATGATTCACTTCGGGGGTCTGGGAACGAGTTGCTGACCCCTTTTTCCCAGTCAGTTTCCTGTTTGGGTCAGTTGTGTGTGTGTGTGTGTGTGTGTGTGTGTGTGTGTGTGTGTGTGTGTGTGTGTGTGTCTTGACATACTGGAATTCTTCCCTCTCTCTCATACAAGAATAGTTGAAGCCCAGGTGGGGGGCTGGGGGGGGCGGGGGGGGGGGCCAGGCTCGGGTGGTTTGCAGTTCCCAAACAAAACCTGGGGGCCGGTCATGATTTGTGTTTGGCCCAAAACATGTTTTGTCATACTCTTTACTCTCACATCTGCAAGCTTATTTACACTCGCGCCTATTCTTCCAGCCAAAGGCTTTCACGCTTTCGGTCGCAAACAGACGACGTGTTTTCGATACTCGCTTCAGAAAGAAAAACATATTTGTACCATAAAAAAGTGAAAAAGGTCAAATTCAGTGCCTCGGAATAGTTTCCACTCAAAAACTCCAAATGGCAGGACTAAAATGCCAGCCCAGCGTTATCTTTAGCCTCGCTTCCCTGTTTCACGAACAAAGAGGTCCAGCAGCTGAAAAGGGTCTACTGACACAATCCAACAACCAGCCAGCCTACACACTTACTATATAGTTCTTTAAGGGGTTCTTATACAGAAAGGACTTATTCACAACCACAAACACTAAACAACCCTTTGCATGAATAAATGGTTCTCCAGATGACGACATAGAACATCTCAGAAAAAAAAATCCTTTCCACCTGAATTAAATCCCAGTTTTAATGCCGAAGGAGCTTCCAGTGCATGTTTACTGCTCTGTCCACGTGAACATGATCACCCAGACTCTGACTGATCAGAGAGAGGGGGCGGGGCTGATGATCAACCTGCAAACAGACTCTGACTGATCAGAGAGAGGGCGGGCTGATGACCACCCCAGTATACAGACTCTGACCTGATCAACAGAGAGAGGGGCGGGCCACAGATCAACCTGCACACAGACCTCCTGACTGATCAGAGAGGGGCGGGCTGATGATCAACCTGCATAGAGACTTGACTGATCAGAGAGAGGGCGGGGCTGATGATCAACCTGGTATACAGACTCTGACTCACCAGAGAGGCGGAGCTGATGATCAACCTGCATACAGAGACTCTGACTGATCAGGAGAGAGGGGTGGCTGATGATCAACTTGCATACAGACTCTGACTGATCAGGAGAGAGGGCGGGGGTTGATGATCAACTCCGCATAGCAGACTCTGACTGGATCAGAGAGAGGGACGGGGTTGATGATCAACCTGCATACAGACTCCGACTGATCAGAGAGAGGGGACGGGGTTTGATGATCAACCTGCATACAGACTCTGACTGATCAGAGAGAGGGGGCGGGGCTGATGATCAACCTGCACACAGACTCTGACTGATCAGATAGAGGGGGCGGGGCTAATGACATCACTGACTCAGAGGCTGTTTGCTCTCTTTTTTTGCTGACATAGTGTTCCAATTTCAGAATAAAAGTCCTGAGAAGGGATAATACTGATACATACATAAATGATTAAAAATAATAAAGGATTGTCAGGTTGATTTTATTTTATATTTGGACAAATATAAAATAAATGTACATTTAAAAAATCACGCAAACATCCCACAAATTTGGCCTAGAGGTCATGAGGGTAAAGGCTTTAAAGTTCACACAGTGTTGAAAAGCAGCTGGAGATTTCAAGTTGAATATTCTAAAAGGAAAAAGTAGGGTTTTGTCAACCTTTATGAAGCTGTACAGGTCAGACGATTATCTCCGAGAGACGGAGACAGACCACTGCTCAGAGCTGGAGGAAGAAAGACACGCAGACAAAGATGATAAGAGAAGAAAAGGTGTCCCATGGAGTATACCCCCTAATGCTGGAACGCTGAACCTGTAATGTGAGCTGCCAAAGTGAAGACTCGCTTAACTGACAGCTTTTCTCTCCTGATGTTCAGGTCTGCAATCTGCCCTTCATCAGCCCTGCTGAAGCACAGCTGGTGGTGCTTTGTGAGGTGGAAAGGTTTTTATGACTTTTGTGATGTTCAGTAAGTATGATGAGCATGAAGGGTAGCATGCAGTATATTTAGATTCTGGAAAATATGTGCATTTCGAACTGAAATCCACCACATTCAACCATAACATTATGAACACTTCCACTGACCATATGAGTGGATCAGACACAGCAGTGCTGCTGGAGTGTTTAAACTCAGTGTCCCTGCTGGACCATGAACAGTCCACCAAGCAGAAATGTCCAGCCGACAGCGTCCGTGGGCAGCGTCCTGTGAGCACCGATGAAGGACTAGAGGACGACCAACACAAACTGTGCAGAAACAGATGAGCTTCTGTCTCTGACTTTACATCTACAAGGTAGAGACACTCAGTAGGAGTGTCTAATAGAGTGGACAGTGAGTGGACACAGTGTTTAAACACTCCAGCAGCACTGCTGTGTCTGATCCACTCGTACCACCACCTTGCCTGTGGTGGTCCTGTGGGGTCCTGATCATTGAAGGTCAGGGTGACGTGAGGAGAATTAAGTCAATGCAGAAACCCTAAAGAATGTTTTCTCCACCAAAGCATGTTTTGCTCAAATGAGAGCCTTTTAGAACATGTCACGGATCCCAGCGCAGACCCAAATCTGAACACAATGAGAAGCTGAAGGGTTAACATCAACACCTTTGTTCAAGAGTTGCTAAGGAAGCGCGGCCTGATGTGCAGGAAACAGGGAGAGCAGTTTCCTGTTATGAAGAGAAGCTTTTAAAGAGCTGCTTTCCTCCAATCAGCCAACAGAAGAGCGACTGGGAAGCTACAAGGCTTCACCAAAAGAAACCACAGAAATAACACGGTACCACCACATCTCCACTGGAGTGATCCCAAAGAGGATCCACTGTTGCTTTGCTATGGAGTCTTTCAAGAACTGTCTTTCAAACACCTTCCTACCAATTTGTCCCTTAGAATCATACACAGCCCAAGTCCAAACATACTCTATTTATTTATCCATTCATTGGTTCGGGCAGACATGGTCTCCTGCTGTCAAACATGGGGCAGGGAGGGTGACAGCCAGCACACGCTTCCTCTAAGTCAAATGACCTACAGTGCAACACGCTTGGAGGAGAATGCCAACTGCGGGTTCTGTAATGGCAGTTATCAGCTGCCCACAGGATGAGCGGTGATGTCGGAACTTCCTCTTCTCCCAGACAGGGCAAGGTCAGATCTGCTGACAACAAGAACAACAAGAACAACCTTTGCTGTAGTGTAGTGAGCAACAACATTGCCTTCCCTGTAGCAGTCTAGGATTCAGTTCCTCAACTAGGAGAGCACACCAAACTACGCCAATTAGAGTCCTTGAGCAAACCTCTCCACTCACTACATTTGCCTGCCATCTGTAACGTGACACTCCGGGGAACAGTGTCAGCCAAATGCCATAAATGTAAATGTAACGCTTAGACAGCAGTGCCACCTGGGAGCCCAGAACCTATTCTTGTAGTGTTCTCAAAATCCCTGAACCCCTTCAAATCAAATAAACATACAGCACAGTATGCACGATATAAACATCAAAATATGCCCTAATTTTAATATTTAAAGGGTTTTACCCACATTCGTGATATTAAAACCACCAGGATGTGTTCAACAACACTTTCAGAGTGTGGACGATAGGAACCAGGGGTCCCAGTGCTATTATATTTAAAATCCAAAGCCATCAATGAACCCACACATGCTGTCAGAGTTTGTAGGTAATGCTGATGATGGTAAAATTGCAGTAGAACTAGAAAAAAGCAGTCCTTTGTCACACAACACCCTGCATATAAAACGCTAACATAAAAGATTTACGGTTACACTCTGTCAAGCAGGCAATAACAGTTTGATGGAATAGCTTTCAGTAAGGAAGCTTTGGCGCTTGCTCTGAGTGGCACAGTGGAGTAAGCCAGTGTTTGTCAACCCTGGTACTGGAGGCACCACTACTTTGCCTGTTTTAGAGCTTTCCGTACTCACAACACCTGATTCCAGGTGTTAAAGCTAAAACATGCAGGGCAGGGTGCCTCCAGGACCACGGCTCAGAAATACTGGACTAAGGTGCTGGCACTGAGGATTGTGAGTTTAGATTCTGGGTCCTGCTGCTTCGCCATCAGCAGCCAGAATCCAACAGTGCAGTACTGGCTATGCCCTCTCTGGGTGGGTGGGTGGGTGGTGCCCTCTCTGGGTTTGTAGGTGGGTGGGTGGTGCTCTCTCTCCATTACTCCCACTAGAATGTTGGCTGATGGATTAGAGCTGGGGATCAATGTGTGTTGCACTGGGATGAGAAGATCAGACCCTGTGTCCACTCACTGTCCACTCTATTAGACACTCAAGCCTATTCTCAGTCCAGCAGTGACACTGAGTGGTGCTCCTGTACGGTAAGAGGTGATGATAGAATGGGGGTCGTAATGTTATGGCTGGTTGGTGTATTTGTAATTGACTCTATTGAGTTTAGGCTGATACTTTCGCTCTTTGTTCTTGAAACTACATGAGCATCAATTTAACAAACCCTAAAACAGAACCCTGTGGAACCCCCACAAAAAAGAGTGTTAATGCTGAATATATCAGTGATGACACTCAAAAAGGCACCTTCACTGAGGATTTATAACCTGTTTATCACTGTATGCAAGTTACATCATGTGTTATTGGTCGGTCAGCTGTGTGTGTGTGTGTGTGTGTGTGTGTGTGTGTGCATGTGTGTGTATGTGTGTGCATGCATGCATGTGTTTGTGTGTGTGTGTGTGTGTGTGTGTGTGTGTGTGCAGAACTGGCTCTACCTCCTGAGGAATAAACACACCTCCCCTGCGCGAGACCGGCAGGCACGCTCAGCGCGCGCTGCTCCAGTGTTGGCGCGCGGAGCCGAGAGGAGTAACGCACGAGACGGAGAGCCTCTCCAGGTGAGCCCCTCCAGGTGAACACAGGCAGGTACCGCGCACCGGGCCGGTGGTCTCAGTGGAATAAGGTGGACATTCCGATGCGCACAACTGCAGCAGAGATGGTGTGGACCGGTTCCGTGCGCTACGGGGGATGACATCCGAAATGGACCAGGGTGAGACACCTTCTACTCCTCACTAAACATCAGAAGCGCTGTCAGATCGACCTGAGTGCGCACGGGCTTTATTTCTGCTCGGGGGGTTCGCTCCAAAAGTTGGACCCTCGTTTGGCTCTAGATGACTCCTTCATCTTCTCAACTGCACCCTTAATAACAGAGGGACCCAGACCTCAGTGCATGTTTATCAGATATCTGAGGCTCACATGTGTCTGTTATCTGGGGAGGTTCTTCACAGCTTCTTTAGCAGAACCAGAAGAACTCAGAGAACCATGCGGACGCATGTACAGTCTATTCCCTGGTTCTTCATTTACCAGAAAAGCTCTAGCTTAGTTCTTTACAGTAGAATAGCTTTATTTAACACCACAGATGATGATCTAAAGATCTAAGATCATTTTAATGCACGACCAGTTCTTTGTCTAGTTAAATGGTTCTTCATATACCAGGAAAACCACTGGTATAAACATTGATCAACCATAATATTATGACCACCTCCTTTATTCTCCTCCTTTCACCCTGATCTTCAATGATCAGGACCCCACAGGACCACCACAGGACCACCACAGAGCAGATATTATGTAGGTGGTGGGTCGTTCTCAGCACTGCAGTCACACTGACATGGTGGTGGTGTGTTAGTGTGTGTTGCTGATACGAGTGGATCAGACACAGCAGTGCTGCTGGAGTGTTTAGACCCTGTGTCCACTCACTGTCCACTCTATTAGACACTCCTACCGAGTGTCTCCACCTTGTAGATGTAAAGTCAGAGACAGAAGCTCATCTGTTTCTGCACAGTTTGTGTTGGTCGTCCTCTCGCAGGACGCTGCTCACAGGACGCCATCGGCTGGACATTTCTGCTTGGTGGACTGTTCTCAGACCAGCAGTGACACTGAGGGGTTTAAACACTCCAGCAGCACTGCTGCATCTGATCCACTCGTACCAGCAACACACACTAACACACCACCACCATGTCAGTGTGACTGCAGTGCTGAGAATGACCCACCACCCACATCATAGCTGCTCTGTGGTGGTCCTGTGGGGTCCTGATCATTGAAGATCAGGGTGAAAGGAGGAGAATAAAGTCTGCAGAGAAACAGATGAACTACACTCTGGAATTATAGAACCACAAAGAGCTCCTGTGTGATCGGAGGAGCTGATAGAGTGGACAGTGGGAGTACTAACAAGGAGGTGGTCATAACCTTATGAAAGCTGACCTTACTGATTTGTCTGTGAGTCATATGTACAGACAAGACTGATGTTCTAGATATATGAGGACCACACTAACCCTGTTGTATGTCCCAAAAAGCCCAGTAGTCTCTCACTCTCATTTGTTCCCCTCCTGTTATTCTTCGAGAAGAGTAATGCCCTGTCTCCTGTTCTCCTCACATTCCCACTACTGTCTTCCTCCCCATTCTCATTCCTCCTCCTCCCCACATCGCACAGCTGATGCGCCTACTACGGCATTATCTGCTGGATGATGTGTCATGTCCTGCTGGCTTGGCACAGTCAAAAGGTCCAGCCTACTATCTTCCCCCCATTCTGGTGTGTTTTAATTGAATTCTTTGTTACATAATTCATATCCTGTTTTTTTCGCAGAAGGGACCAAGACTGCCCCTGTTGTTGTTTCTCATTTTGTATTGTTCTTCAGGATACAGAAAAGACCTTTTCAGAAGAAAAAAAACACAGTGTAGTCAGTGGGTTTGTCTGAAGGAGGGGGGGATTATCACTCATAAGAACGACGTGAGCAAACCTGTGCTCCTGCAAAAACGAAAGGAAAAAGATACTCTTTCATTGACAGGGGAGGGCATGTTGGGGATGTTCTTAACCTATGCACTTCCTGCCCGAAGATCTTCCAGGAGAGTCTGCTAGAATAGTTAATTAGAGAAGGTGGAAAACAATATCTTAGCAGGGAGATCACCAAGTGCACAGGGAGTTTAGTAGGACGTGCGTCAAGGCAGGTACTAAATAACAGGAAGAGACAATGGGTGTATGAGTTTTGTTAAGAGAAAGGGTGTGTTGCACCAAAAGGGCTTCAAATTCACATTTACAACCTTAAACCTTTAGAACTCTAGATGAATTGGGATGTTCTGTACTTTTATTCCAAGAAATGTAAAAAGGATTCAAAAGAGACAGTCACACATACCAGACACTGTTCTTTTCAGGAGACTCTAGAGCAGTGTTTCTCAAGCCTGCATATCTCCCTGCTTCCACCACACCTGATTAAACTAATCAGCTCACTATCAAACACCTCAGAGATACAGGGGGTGTTAAAGCTACAATGTTCAGGACAGGAGTTAAGAAACACTGCTGTAGGCTACCTCAAATCGGCCTTGAAAATGTAAAAATTAATAGAATTTAAATATTTGTATGAACTTGATGTTTTGATCACAAATGTTCTTGTGTCTACATTCGTTTAAATATAAGGACTAAAAATAGTTCATATCTCAGACCCTGTTCGAAATGGATCATCCACAGTGTTTTTGAGCTGAAAGTTATTTGTAATGATTAGATTAGTTCTTCAGAAAACATGACCGTGTTCCAAATCAAACACAAAACAACCTGAATATCCTTTATTATTATTTGTTATTTGTATATGTATCAGTTTGGTCCCTTTTCAGGACTTTTATTCTGAGATTTAGCCCCGCCCCCTCTCTCTGATCAGTCAGAGTCTGTATGCAGGTTGATCATGTTCATGTGGACAGAGCAGTAAACATGCACTGGAAGCTCCTTCGGCATTTAAACTGGGGTTTAATTCAGTTGGAAAAGATTGAATTTCAGCGGTTTTCTGAGCTGAATTACTCTCTCATAAATCATCGGACAGTGATGTGACCACAGTTATATAGAGTAAGTCTGTAGTGTGTTATGATATGTGTATCATGACTGTAAGTTACTCTGATCCTGAGATATGAAGCCTAGATAAAGTTTAATGCCTACAAAGTGCGAGTCTCCGGTTCTAAAAGTTAAAGACACACTTTAAGGGTCACAGACTTGTAAATTGTCTATATTTATTCTGGACAGTCGATTCATCATCGTAGGACCAGCTTTCATGTGTTACATCTGATAAATTCAGCCTATATTGCACTAAGGCAAACCTTGTCCTTCTCTTTGCAGAATATCAGAAGCAACTGTCGACACCTCGACCCAAGTTACAAAGTCGTCTGACCATTACAGTACGCTCCACCCTCATGTCAAAACCTTGTCCGTCTTCCCGAGGTCCAAAACCTCCTGTCGCTCCTAAACCGACACTATCTACTGAGCAAGAGGATGATCACAACCAAAGCATTGTTAGTAATGGAGACATTGTGCCTTCTGAATATGAATCTGAAGCTACTCTGGACGAAGCTGACACGCATGTAGATAACTCTGTAGGAGATCTTGTTCAGGAGACATGTAGTATCCCAGAGGAACAAGTTGAGGCAGACCCCACTACAGATGATGGTATTTCTGATACTGACGTGGAAGAGGACTTAGAGATGGGGGCAGAAGAAACAGATGAGATAGCCAAGTCCGAGGAGGGGGAGGAGATTGAGACGAGTGCTGAGGCAGATGATGCAGGCTCCTTGAATGACGTCCAAGCCGTTATTGTTACTACCATTTCAGCTGCTGTAGACCACATCAAAGACATTGGTGATGTGGACCCACCTCAGGGCACAGGTGATCCGAATGATACCGCAGATGACCCTGCTGAATATCCTGAGAAAGAGACTCACACAGAGGATCAAACAGGACGTGATTTAGAGACGAGCAATGATAAAGCAAGTCCTTATGAAGAAATTGAGGAATCAAATCTTGGCAACACATATGCTGAAATAGACAATGCTGAGGAGCCAGGATCAGATCCTGCTGATGATACAGAGGAGCCTTATTTCAATGAGAGAGACTCCTTCCTCTGCGAGCCTCCAACAGAGCTTGACAATGAGCCATGTATAGAGGGCAGAGATCCAAGCATAGAGGGTTCTCTTAGGAGGGCAGTTCAGGACAGGACAAATTCAGAGGCTGGTTTTTCCTCGCAAACTATGAATGGCAGCCAGCCCTCCCTGTGTGAGGAGTACCCATATGATGTCATCGGATCACTGGATGACACAAGTTCATGGCAGCCAGAACGTGCCACAAAGGACACATCAGGACAGTTCAGATTCTCTGATGAAGCAGAGGATGTGTTTGAGCCCTATTCCGTCATAGAGGTGGTGCCTGCTGATCTCATGAGCACCTCAGACCCAGAGGTAGATCACACAGATGAGGAATGCAGTGATAAAAAAGTGAAGGACACTGAGGTAGAGACGTCAGGCACTTCCAACCAAGAGCCCTTTTATGTCTCATCAGATGATGTAGCAGAACTCGGGGAAGCTCAAATAGGGGATTGTGTCCCATCAACCTCTGAACCCCCTGTACAGGACAATAAACAAGTGGATGAGTATGCTGACATAGATGACTCTCTGTGTCAGGATGGAGACGATCAGCAACTGGAGTGCGTGTCATCCGAGGATTATGTGGAGATAGGTGATGAAGATGAGCCTGTGGACATGGAGCGTAAAACTAAAGGGAAGAGCGCAAAGGAGCGCTCAGCCAGACGTGGACAAATCTATGTGAGCCAGAGAAACAGCTGCCAACCACGCCTTAGACTTTGTAACATCACAGTGCCAGCTGACCTAGACCTAGGTAGAACTCCTGAGTTGACGAACCGTGTGGTCTTCGCACACACCACAGAGGCATTTGAGGAGGACATAGAAGACCTTGACTGCCATATAGTGCCTTTCTTTGAGGACTCAGACTCGGACAGTGATGAGCACATTTATGAAGAGGCAGGCTTTGACTCAGAAGGAGAGAACTTTATCTCTCTGGACAGGAAAACCATTGTGACTCGCTCACGTTCCCTCTCTGGGAAAGTACCCGGATATGTCCCAGAGACTGTTCCTGAGGAGACAGGCAATGAATCCCAGACTCATGACTACTACACCGTGGCCTTGGACCAAAACGGAGATCTTTTAACATCTGCAGAGAACTCTGACATCAATCGGATGATTCCTTCATTGAAGCACAGACGTTTTCTTGCCTATCCACGGTCGTACTCCATGGAGGGTCGAGAGGTGGATGGCTTCTCTTCACAGTTTGGAAGTGATCACTCTCCCCAAGTGGAAAACAAAGTAAAAAGGAAAGATGACACTCTCTCACTGCCTTGTGTCATCACCTCATCTGGAAGCTTTTCTCAAAGAAGTCACCAGTCTTCCAGTGGTGTGTCTACACCTACATCTCTCGTTGACATCCCACCACCCTTTGAGCTGGCTTACATCACCAAGAGGCCTGTAACTAAAAGCTCCCCATCACTCCTTATTCAACATGAGTCCAATGACAAACCAAAAAAGAAGAAGACATCATTCAAGCGCTTTCTGGCTCTGAAATTTAGGAAAAAAACGGATAGCAAAGCGCTTGGAGACGGGAGTGTCCGTTCCTCCAGATCCTCTTCGGAATCCAGCCATCATGGGCCAGTTCGAGTTATAGAGCTGGACCGGAGGAGTACTGGCAGCTCCCCGCAGCTTCAGTCTCGAATTGTAAAATCACAGCGCAACTCAGACTTTCCCGCAACCTTTGTGGTTTACAAGGACAGGCAAAAGAGGAAAGGCGTACCCAAAGCATACGGCAACAGGGGCATCTCCAGAGTTGAGTCTTTTGAAGAGCGCTCTCGTCCTCCATTCATGCCACTCCCGCTTACCAAACCCCGATCTATCTCCTTTCCAAGTGCCGATACATCAGACTATGAAAACATTCCAGCTATGAGCTCAGATTATGAGAACATTCAGATTCCTCCAGGAAGGCCCACTCGGGCAGTTACCATCACAGAATTCTTTGAGGATCACAATCGGACAACAGCAGCTGCTAATGAGAATGACGGTTATGTGGACATGAACAGCTTTGCAGGAATAGAGAGCAAGACCAGCACACAAGAACAGGAAGCTGAGAGGTAGGATACATCACCAGTTCTTTGCATGTTAATGCTGGGGCACAAATGCAATCTGTTCTTCTTCTTTGTCAGTGCTGTTGTATTTAATTTGTAGGTAAAGTACTTCCTTTGATGTTTATTTAAAAAACACAGTGCATACAACATTAAAGTAGGTTTGTCCATCATTTAAATAGTGATTAAAAACACAGTAACACTTTGATATGGCCGAAATGGACATGCATTTAGTGCTATGCACAACATTGATCCACCATAACATTATGACCCCTTGTTTCTCCTCTCACTGTCCATCCTATCAGCTCCTCTGATCACACAGGAGCTCTTTGTACTTCTTTAATTCCAGACTGTAGTTCATCTGTTTCTCTGCAGACTTTATTCTCCTCCTTTCACCCTGATCTTCAATGATCAGGACCCCACAGGACCACCACAGAGCAGATATGATGTGGGTGGTGGGTCATTCTCAGCACTGCAGTCACACTGACATGGTGGTGGTGTGTTAGTGTGTGTTGCTGGTACGAGTGGACACAGTGTTTAAAGACTCCAGCAGCACTGCTGTGTCTGATCCACTCGTACCAGCAACACACATATTAGTGTAACTGCAGTGCTGAGAATGCCCACCTGTGGGGTCCTGCTGTCCATGCTGAAACTAAGCCCTTGATTGAAACAGATGGAATACAGTCTGTTATTATAGAACTGTATGGTCAGGGGAGCTGATGAAATGGACAATGAGTGTAAAGACAAGGAGGTGGTCATAATGTTGCAAGAAAGAGGCCATGTTTCCAACCTGCAGGCCAACAGATGTGCACATAATTATCAGCTGTTAAATGGAATGAAATCAAATCTTATAGAATAACTTGAAGGTAAGATGATGAGTTTGCACACCATAAGTCTAGGGAGAGTTCCCATGTTGAGAATGTTGAAAGCTCTTCCTCTGAACACAATGGCTGTACCATCACAGAAATTTGGAGGAAGTGCTGGCCAAAACAATGTTCACAGGAAATGGGATCAGTGCTTGGCCAGTCTGATAGCTCTGCCTTCACCTTTCATGAGAGTCCAGCGAGTAGAAGTGACTAACAAATGCAGATTCATTGGTTAGGTCAGATCAGGGATTTTCAGCCTATGGGCCCTGAATGGGTTGAGGACCCCTGGGTTAGATGATGAACTCATGAACCTTCTGAAATGTGTGATTTATCGGTGTACTCAAGCTCAGGCATGGCTTCATCCGCTTTATTTGCTTCTTATTGGATTTTTCTGTGTGATGTAGCAATTCGTGAGAAAATCCCGCGAGGGTTTGAGGTTCGGAGCCGTCAGTCGGGAATCTAGTTGGTGTGCATAATCTGGAAGGAAAGATTGTGACATGCAGGAGGCTTTTATGACCAAAGTGATCAAGCACAGTAAAACCAGTGAATCGATATGAGTGAGCCAGGCATGACATACTGCTGCTCCTCTTTCTCTGACTGGAGTCACATGATGCTTGTTGTCATGGTAACACAGACAATAAATGGTGCTCTACTCGGGCTGGACAATGCATCGAAAATGAATTGTCTAATTGACTTGCGCTTGCCCTTGTCGATTATTTAGAGTTTTTAATTCTGTTAATATTCTCTCCCCTGTCTGTGAGTTGATGTACTGTCCCCATAACAACATACTACCACATATGCAGTCATGTAACTCCACCTTGTCCAGTCTGCGACATGGACGCAGCATGGAGAACTGTGCAACTTGAGCATCGCATAACAAAGAAAATACTGTCGCTCATTAAAATAATCACTCAATAAGAATCAAGATCAAATGTCCAATTAATCGTGATATTGATTTGAGGTTGTATCACCCAGCACTACTCTACACCAGTGTTTCTCAACCCTGGTCCTGGAGGCAAATGCCATAAATGTAAATGGACCAGGGGTGAGAAACACTGTTCTACACGTGCATAATGTTGGATCGGGTTACTTGTAATGTGCATGTAAACGCTTTTAACATTTAAAGCTCAGTCTTAATCTATTCTCAGAATAAAATCCCTCAGATTGGAGAAAATGGGTGAGTGTTTTAAAGTGAGTTAAATCAATTCTGTATCAAACTGTTGACTTTCTGCGCAATCAAACCACAGCTCACAGTCATGAACGGGTTTAGATGTACCAGAAGATGTACCAAGAATGAAAAATATTACCTATAATGTGAGCTGAGGGAATGCCAGGTTTGATTAATAACCCTATGTGCACTCAAGACAGCGAAGAGCCAGATTCGAACGAGCAAGCAGCACCTGGCTTCCCGGCTCCCCATCTGTAGCCTCTGTTGTGTCCGTTAGAGGAGCAGCCTGCAGGGTTGAGGCTCGTCGGGTTCAGGAAGATGGACTATGCTCACAGGAGAGCTTATCTCATTTTCTCATTTGCTGGATTTCGTTCAGTGTCTGCCGTGGCAACGCTGAGTGTGTGTGTGTGTGTGTGTGGGTGTGTGTGTGTGTGGGTGGGAGTGTTAGAGGATGCCAAGTAGTAGCTGTGTTACAAATAGTTTGGCATTGGAGGAAACTGGATTAGGGGCTCTGGTGATTTTTCACCTTTATTGCACTCTTCTGCCTGAAAGATGGAGTGAGAGGCAACGAGGAAGCTTAGCAGTGGGTGGTTTCCATGTTCTTGAGGAAGACATCACTTAGTTTTTATTAAGTATAGCTCAGTGGAGGTGTAATGGTGTGACAGCAGAGAATCGCTCAGTAAATCACTGAGAATCTGGGTTTGAATACATTTCTTGTTCTGTAGCTACATTATGTATAAAAATGGGATCCAGAGAACCAATTCTATTGAAGCATGATCTCATATAACCAGTAAGGTCCAGTAAGTCACAATCTGCCCCAATCTTATTCCAACAGTCTGAACAAAACGAATCTGTTTCTGCACAGTTTGTGTTGTTCGTCCTCTAGTCCTTCATCAGTGCTCACAGGACGCAGCCCACAGGACGCTGTCGGCTGGACGTTTCTGGTTGGTGGACTGTTCTCGGTCCACCAGTGACACTGAGGGGTTTAAACACTCCAGCAGCTCTGCTGTGTCTGATCCACTCGTACCTGCTCTGTGGTGGTCCTGTGGGGTCCTGATCATTGAAGATCAGGGTGAAAGGAGGAGAATAAAGTCTGCAAGAAACAGATGAACTACAGTCTGGAATTATAGAACCACATTATAGATCCTGTGTGATCAGAGGAGCTGATTGAGTGGACAGAGAGAGGAGAAAGGAGGAGGTGGTCATAATGTAAACATCATGTATGTTATCAAGTACTAAAATAGGTACAAAAAAGGCTTTGTGATTCCACACTGGTTGCTGGGGAGATGGTTTACACAGATGTGGAGAGGTCCAATCTCTGACCCTCTCTGACCAAATGATCTCCTCCTTCAGTGCCCTGGAGCCATCATTACACCTCTCTGCTCATTGAGCTCCACTGGTGCCACACACACACACACTGACCATTTGAAGTGGGCTCTGGGCACCCTTTTATTGATTTTTGCCAAAGGAGCATCAGCGAAATTTGCAGTTGTCATATGTATTACTTTTTCTCTCTGGTCTCGCTGCTGGATTTATGTAGCACTTAACATATTAGATTCACAACAACAAAGGGAGAGCCAGGCACTCAGTACAGGAATAGATATTTATAGTATATACAGTGAAGTATCTACAATATTATAAATAATGAAGAAATATATATATATATATATATATATATATATATATATATATATATATATAAATTACAAATAATATCACATGGGCAGATGGAAGTATTGCACATTATGTTGTATTGAAAAACTCTAATAGTGTGTGGAGTTAGGGTGAAGCAGCCTGTCAGGGTAGGAGTCATTCTCCAGCATGGATCCTGTTTGGCTGACATCATTTTGTCTCCCACCACCTGCACTGGGTCTAAGAGGCTTCCCAGAACAGAACTGCTCCACTTTATGAGTTTGTTCAGTCTCTTCCTGTCTGTCATTGAAATACTGCTGCCCCAGCAGACCACACCATAAAAGATGGTAGATGCAACCACCGTGTCAAAGAAGGTCCTCAGGAGTGACCTTGCACTCCAAATGACCTGTTTCCTCAGTAGGTGGGGTCTGATCTGGCCTCTTCTGTACAGTGCAGTGGTGTTAACTGACCAGTCCAGTTTGGTGTTTAAGTGAACACCCTGGATGTTCACTGGTGGAAGGGTGTATCTGCACCTGTAGAAATCCACCACCAGTTCTTTGTGTACACAGCCAGAGGATGAACTAGATGGAATTGAATGGTCAGAGGGAGTGGTAATGAGCTATAGGCCTCCTTTATGTTGGCATTTGGCAGTGTTTTATTGTCTCTGGAGTGGCAGGTTACACACTGGGTGAAGGTGGGCAGAGTGGAGGATGGAGAAGCATGTCGCCAGAGATAAGGATGAGGGCCTGTGGGTGCTGTGTTTGCAGTCTGCACACAGTTGAGTGCAGGACGTCACAAGCCTCACAGTTATCACAATAACATGATTCTTCCCATGGGAGGTAGTGTGTTCTCATTCTAACGGTTAACAGTTCAATGTTCCTACAGCAGATCTGTTCTGTGTGATGTGCCCAGAAATACTGAAAGATCTTTTAGCATTTTTATAGACACAATAAAAGGATTTGAAGAAATTATTTTATAGGGGACTGGATGAAGCATCAAAAGCTAAAAGTAAGGTGATCATAATGGACTTAATCTCTTTGTTAGTTTTCTTTCTGTACTTTAGTTCTATTGTTTAGTTCAGGTTGTTTATAATACTAGAATCTGTGTATTTAGTCTGTTTTTATATCAGCATTATAGAAGTATTGCAATTAGTGGATCAGACACAGAAGTGCTACTGGAGTGTTTAAACACTGTGTCCACTCACTGTCCAATCTATTGGACACTCCTACCGAGTGTCTCCACCTTGTAGATGTAAAGTCAGAGACAGAAGCTCATCTGTTTCTGACCAGATGTGGAAGGGACATTAAATCAGATGCAAAGCAACCAATTAGGCCAATAGACAGATAGCCAACTTGGGGGCAGAACCAATAAGAATGGACATTAAAAAGGGGGTGGAAACACCAATCAAAAGAGTTTTTTTTATTTGGGGAATGACATCAGACAAACCCAGAACCAATCAAAATCTCCTTTTCAGATGATGGGTAGATGACATGGACAACATAGATATTGGGTTATAGAGGAAAATGAGGAGGGGCTGATTGCACATTTTCTGTGCTCAAATAGTGTTCAAATTTCAAAACAAAAGTCCTGAGAAAGGAATAAAAAATTAAATACATAAATAAATAATGAAAAAAATAATAAAGGACATTCGGGGTGCTTTTTATTTTTATTTGGACCACTGTCAATCATTTTGGAACTTATTATGGATGTCCTTGTGAATCTGATAATTACAAATAACTTAATTTAAACAAAAAATGTTTTTGTTCTCCTCATAAGCAAACAACTTTAGGTGTGTAGTAGATATCAAAATATGGACAAATTGATACATAAATTCTGAATTGAAGACATATTTAAGTAGCCTAGGATGTGTGACTTTCTCCTTTGCAAACTTAAAAGAACATCAATCTACAAAAACATCCCCCAGATTTGTGTGAGGGACCATGAGGTTAAAGCGCAACATTGACCGTCTTCATGTATAGGTTTATGGAGACATTGAGACATATTTAAACTCTATACAGCACTTTCAGCAGAGGTGTGCCTTCACCTCTGGTTTCATGACATGTTTCAGTAACATCCTGTTGTTTCTGCTCTTCTGCCCACCACTCTCTAAAATGGCTTTGTGGTTGTATCCCTTTCTCCTGCTCTTTGGGATGAACTATTGTGGCCTTCCTTTGTGCAGAGGGGAATACTGTGAAGACATGTCAGTCTCTTGATGGAAACCCCCACACCACACTATTTACGTGCCACACATTTGAGGGTCCTCCATTGCTCTGCCGACAGTGATCTCTCTGGGCCTGGGGGGTCTTATTCTCCTGGTGCCATTATTGATTTCTATCTTTGAGTCCACCATCTCCAAGTGCTGAAAGGGCAACACTGTAAAGCGCTCTTCTTCTCTGGAAGGTCCTCGGCTGCTGGAGCTGCTTGACCTGTTTTTGTTGGAGTGTGTGTGTCTGTGTTTGTGTGTGTGTGTGTGTGTGTGTGTGTGTGTGTGTGTGTGTTTACACTCTTGGCAAGAAGCTGACATCGCCACTGCTGCTGGCAGAGTGATTGATAGTTTTCACACCTTGACTAATCTGAAGGGAGATGGTCGTGCTCTTGGTGGTTCTGAGGGTCGTCTAAAAATTGCTGCAGTGATTAAGTGGCTATGAAACATCATGTATTACACTCATCAAAATAAAGGTGCCAAAAATAGGGAGTGGTGTCCCCTAGTTCATCTGTTTCTCTGCAGACTTTATTCTCCTCCTTCCACCCTGATCTTCAATGCTCAGGACCCCACAAGACCACCACAGAGCAGATATTATGTGGGTGGTGGGTCATTCTCAGCACTGCAGTCACACTGACATGGTGGTGGTGTGTTAGTGTGTGTTGCTGGTACGAGTGGATCAGACGCAGCAGAGCTGCTGGAGTGTTTAAACCCCTCAGTGTCACTGCTGAACCAAGAAAAGTCAATCCAACCAGAAACCAGAACCGACAGCGTCCTGTGGTCAGCGTCCTGTGAGCACTGATGAAGGACTAGAGGACGACCAACACAAACTGTGCAGAAACAGACAAGCTTCTGTCTCTGACTTTACATCTACAAGGTGGAGACACTCGGTAGGAGGGTCTAATAGAGTGGACAGTGAGTGGACACAGTGTTTACACACTCCAGCAGCACTGCTGTGTCTGATCCACTCGTACCAGCAACACACACTAACACACCACCACCATGTCAGTGTGAGTGCAGTGCTGAGAATGACCCACCACCCACATCATATCTGCTCTGTGGTGGTCCTGTGGGGTCCTGATCATTGAAGATCAGGGTGGAAGGAGGAACAGATGAACTAATGTTCAGAGAGTGATAATATTGTGGCTGATTACTGTACCTTTGCAGCACTTCAGCTTTGTCGAGTTTTATTTTTAAATGCAGCAGAAAAATAAAGACAGCAGGGAGAGAGTGATAGGAGATAAAGAGACGATGTGGGCGTCTGTTGCTTTAGGATGTCTTCTAAAGTGGACCATCCATTTCTTTTACTCTGACGCACCATTTACTGAACCACAGCCACAGGGATTTGAATGGGTCAGTTTGTTTAACAGCTTTGAACACTGACCCACTAATGCCAGCCTGCAGTGCTTTCACAGTGCAGTCCAGCCATTAACACTAATTAACATTGACTAGGTCCATCACCAACCACGAGACTCGGTGGCAGTGATATCATACAGACGGGTGTCTGAGCAATGGAGCACGGTGCACACCTGAACCGTTAGTTCAAGCTCTTCCTCCAACTGTTACTCAAAAGATGGATTCCAGGGTAGATGAGTGTGTTGATAGCCAGACCTGTCAGGTCCTCTCTGTCTTCACAATTCTGACTTCACCCCGAAAGTGTATTTTGACCCATTTTACAACAAATGATTTTGAATTATTGATTGATTCTGATTGGTGCAAGACTTTCGAGACTGGTCAGCAAGCTCATGCCTGCCCTTTTCTCTGAGAGTGCACAGCCAGTCTGGTGAATTTGAGAGAGCACGGTTATATTTTGCACGTGAAATCATTTTTGCTCTCACATTTGAATGAATCGCTCTCAACTTGGCTGTAAAATAGATAATCATGATGGACGATGTCTGTCCCCAGAGTCCTTTACCTTAAAACCAAAATATGATCATCATACTTTAAGTAAACACCAGTCCATGATCATTTAGGCACATTCAATCCTAATTAGTCAGGGAGAAACATCCATCACCTCTTAGCTCCATTAACTTTGCTGTTCCATTGATGGATTAAAGAAGCACATTTGCAGTGTAAACATTGGTTGATGGAATTTTCTGTGATTTCTTGTTGAACAGTTTGCTGGTTTGCTGTCTGTGCAGCTTCTTATTTTAATTCCATTTCTGAAAGAACCCAGACGTCTGTAAAGAAATGAAAAAGTGCTGATTTTGCACAAAATGGACGCTCTGTGAACACCAATAAGCTGTAGCTGGAGTTATCCTCACACACACACACACACACACACACACACACACACACACACACACACACACACACACACACACACACACACAGTGAGACGGCAGACAATCAAAACCGATATTAAACATTCCAGTGTTTTTCACAGCGTTGTGTTTTCTGGGTGGTACCAGATATTAATTGCTCACCCATTAGGGTGTAGCTATGGTCCGGCCTGGTCCGGCCTGGTCCGGCCTGGTGCCCAACCTCCTGGGGTCATTGCCAAACCTTCCCAGGAGAGGAAAGCTGTGTTTACAGGAAATGCAGGACAGGGGCGTGCAGAGACGAGGTCAGCGGGATGGGGTGGAGCAGGCAATACCAAACCCCCCAGACTCCCTTGCGGCCCTCCACAATAAGGCAAGGCGTGGTGCGGTCAGGAAAACCTGCCCACTGCAAAGATGTTGTTGTTGTCATGGTTCCCAGTCCTCTCCAGTTTAAAGCTTTTATTACATCACATTAGAGACTGGGGCAGGCAGCTGCCATTGACATAGTACTGTTTGGGTCTTATGAATGCTAGATTGACCCACCACCCACATCATATCTGCTCTGTGGTGGTCCTGTGGGGTCCTGATCATTGAAGATCAGGGTGAAAGGAGGAGAATAAAGTCTGCAGAGAAACAGATGAACTACAGTCTGGAATTATAGAACCACAAAGAGCTCCTGTGTGATCAGAGGAGCTGATAGGATGGACAGTGAGAGGAGAATCAAGGAGGTGGTCATAATGTTATGGAAGATTGGTGTAGGGCAGTTGAAAATATTGAGAATTGTTCTGTGTGGCTGGGAGTGCAGGAGATATGATTTTCGCAGGAGCTGCTCATTCAGACTTAAGTCATCAGAGTAACTAAACATTGTATTATGTGGGAAGGGAGTGACCCAGACACAGACGCGCACACACACACACACACACACACACACACACACACACACACACACACACACACACACACACACACAATAACCTAGCGGACCCTAGAAAACTACCGTTCTGTTGTAGTTGGAACATCTGCCTCAGACTACACTGCCATTCCAAAGTTTGGGGACACCTAGCTTGGCCCTCTTCTGTGGACACTGTGGACTCTGGCTGAGTGTGTCCACACTGTTCAGTACATATCTAACTTTATCTGTCTAACTTTATGTGACTGTCATTGCCTGTAATATGTCATTGCATAAACATTAGGGTTACATTAGGTAACATATGCAGGTCCTCTTGTGTAGCCATGGCTTGACTGTTGCCTTGGTTGCCCTGTGCTACGTTTGGTTGTGATGTCAGGGCACCTCCCTGGGCACTGCTGGCTGGTGTTTCTGGCAGATGGCACTGCATTGGTGTCACTGTGGCGCTGGTTGCTGGTCCGCCACCCAGACGGCCCCTCTATTGCGGTGGCCCTGAGAGCCTTGGCTGTTGGGGGATGGTGGGGACAGGACGCTTGTGGGGGATCGGCACAATGGTGGCCTGTGGTTGTGAGGATGTGGAATGCGCTTGAACAGTAGCATTTAGACTGACACCAGTTAGACGGACAGTCCATTATCATTGTTTCATTCAAGCAGGAGGGACACAGTCGCCGGTCGAATGAAATGATGAAATGATCAAAACCCACCATGACCAACACCCAGTCCACCACCCACCACTCGGACCCCTCTCCTCAAACGATAAAACACCCCCCTGCTGCTTATTTATAACATCTGTGGCACGACCCTGTGTGACTTCTCCAAAACACTACCGATGCTGCTCCCTCATGGACTCACCCGGACACAAAGTCCAGTTCCTCTGGGTCAAGTTTGGACAGTTCTGGATTACTGTGCATGAGTGAGAGGGGCTTTAGACCACTCTTTATTCATACTGATACACAGAATTGTTTGTTAACATTAGGTCAAGGTTGCCAAGCAATGTAACAGTTGTATTGATCTTAGTGTACATCAGGTGTTGGACTGTGACTTTGATCATGGCTCAGCTACTCCGATTGTAGAACCGCTATGAAGTTCAGGTCATAATATCTGCTGATTTCTGTTTGGAGAATAATATTTACCAACAATATCATGAGTATAGTAACAGTAAGGTGAGCAAGGTGTTCCCGAATGTTTGATTGTCAGATGTTCAGGATACACCCTCGCTCCTCTAAAGCCTCTTAAATTCACTCTTCTCCAGCTCTCACTCGCAGTCAGATGTCTTGCTTTATGTTAAATGGAGTCTAGTAATGAAGCTGTTCCATCGACGCTTATCCCCTGTAATAGAGATGGAGATGGAGATGGAGATGGAGATGGAGTCTTTTTTTTAACTTTTACAATCAACTGAATTACATATTGCAGAGCTTCACGAAGGCAGCAGGCACGGAGACGTATATAGGGCTGTTATGGTGCTGGAAACCATTGTGTTGTGGCAGTAATTCTGAGCTGTAAATTTCGCTCCTGGGTGTTTTAAAGCCTGGCGCTTTGGGAAGAAGCACTTTGCTCCATAATTGCCTCTCTTAATGATGATGTTAAGAGCAGAGGAGATGGAGAGAGATTATGTAGAACGAGGAAGGTTAACGTATATTGGAATACATTGTTTGCATTTGAAGGGGTTTTAGGAGAAATGGAAATATTGAATGTTCTGAATTAATGTCAGATGGGTTTGTTTTTCATGACCAGTTTAAAGATAAAATTAAAGAGAGCAGGGAGAGACTGGAATGAATAGAGGAAGACAGAGGAACCGAGAGGAACACAGAGAGGCTGAGGGAAGCTGAGATTTAGATCTTGTCCTAATGTGGTGATGAGGTTATGAGGCATCTAAATGAACTTCTCAGCTCCACTCATTTATCTGGAAATCTGGAGTCATTAATAACATACACTTCATCTCTCTCTCTCTCTCTCTCTCTCTCTCTCTCTCTCTCTCTCTCTCTCTCTCTGTGAATGTGTGAGTGTCGCATAGTGATCTTGTGAGAAATGAGTGTGAGACACAGCTGGACACCTCTATGACCTTTTGTACACAGGAGACAGGAGATGAGTCTGAGATGCACACACACACACACGCACACGCACACACACACACACACAGACTGTCATCTATATTGGTATTGTTGTACTATAGTAAAGCTACATCTTCACATAAACTTAATCCTTAATCCTCACTATAACCATATTGACTCTGATCTAACTCTAGTGACCTAAACATAAATCTCTACTAATCTCTACTCACCTTAAACCCACTCCCAAACCAAAACCCTAAACTCAACCTCAAACCAAACCCTAAACCTAACCCTGCAACTAAAACCCTAAACCAAACCCTACTAACCCTACACCTAACCCTAAACTAAACCCTAAACTAAACCCTAAACCTAACCCTAAACTAAACCCTAAACTAAACCCTACTAACCCTAAACTAAACCCTACACCTAACCCTAAACTGAACCCTACACTAAACCCTACTAACCCTACACTAAACCCTACTAACCCTACACCTAACCCTAAACTAAACCCTACACCTAACCCTAAACTGAACCCTACACTAAACCCTACTAACCCTACACTAAACCCTACTAACCCTACACCTAACCCTAAACTAAACCCTAAACCTAACCCCAACCTAAACCCTAAACTAAACCCTACTAACCCAAACCAAACCCCACACCTAAACCCCAACCGCCGAACCCCACACTAAACCCTACTAACCCTACACTAAACCCTACTAACCCCACACCCAACCCCAACCAAACCCCAACCCAACCCCTAAACTGAACCCCTCACACTAAACCCCACACCCAACCCCAAACTAAACCCTACTAACCCCACACCTAACCCTAAACTAAACCCTACTAACCCTACACCTAACCCTAAACTAAACCCTACTAACCCTACACCTAACCCTAAACTAAACCCTAAACCTAACCCTAAACTAAACCGTAAACTAAACCCTAAACCTATCCCTAAACTAAACCCTAAACTAAACCCTAAACCTAACCCTAAACTAAACCCTACACCTAACCCTAAACTAAACCCTAAACCAAACCCTAAAAACCCAACCTCAAACTGTGTAAAAACCCAAACTAAATCTAAACCCAAACCTTAACCAAACCATGAATCTAACCCCAACCCTAAACCTAACCCCAAACCCTAAACCCTCACTAACCTGCACCTAAACCAAACCCCAACCAAACCCTAAACCTAACCCTAAACTAAACCTCACACTCAACCCTGTAACCACCTCAAACTAAACCCTCAAAACTCAACCCTAAACTAAAACCCTTGCCAATTTCAACTCTAAACTAAACCCCATTAACCCTAACCAACCCCTAAACAAACCCTAAACCAACCCTAAACTAAACCCCAAACCAAACCCCACAATTCCAACCCTAAACTAAACCCTAAACCCAAATTCTAAACTAAACCCCACTAACCCAAACTGGAACCCTACTAACCCCACACCTAACCCCTAAACTAAACCCTAAACCCAACCCCTAAACTAAACCCCAAACCCAACCCCTAAACTAAAACCCCAAACTAAACCCCACACCTAACCCTAAATCCAAACCCTACTAACCCTAATCTTAATCATACTAACCTTAACCCTAATCTTAATCCTACTAACCCTAACCCTACTAACCCTACACTTCCAACCCTAAACTAAAACCCCATTAACCCTACACACTAACCCCAAATCAAACCCCACACCCAACCCTAAACTAAACCCTACACCTAACCCTAAACTAAACCCTACTAACCCTACACTTAACCCTAAACTAAACCCTACTAACCCTACATCTAACCCTAAACTAAACCCTACTAACCCTACACTTAACCCTAAACTAAACCCTAAACCTAACCCTAAACCTAACCCTAAACTAAACCTCAAACTAAACCCCACACCTAACCCCAAACTAAACCCTGACTCGACCCTGCAACCAAACCCTCAAAACCTAACCTCAAACTAAACACTACTAACCCTAAACTAAACCCTAAACTAAACCCTACACCTAACCCTAAACTAAACCCTAAACTAAACCCTAAAATAAACCCCAAACTAAACCCCACACTCAACCCTAAACTAAAACCCAAAACTCAATACTAAACTAAACCTAAACTAAACCCTAAAACTAACCCTAAACTAAACCCTAAACCTAACCCTAAACTAAACCCTACTAACCCCTACACCTAACCCCTAAACTAAACCCAAAACCCAACCCCAAATTAAACCCAACCAACAAACCCCAAACCCAACCCTAAACTAAACCCCAAAATAAACCCTAAACTAAACCCTAAAACTAACCCTAAACTAAACCCTAAACCTAACCCTAAACTAAACCCTACTAACCCTACACCTAACCCTAAACTAAACCCTACACCTAACCCTAAACTAAACCCTACTAACCCTACACCTAACCCTAAACTAAACCCTACACCTACCCCCAAACTAAACCCTCACACCCAACCCTAAACTAAACCCTAAACCTAACCCTAAACTAAACCCTACTAACTCTACACCTAACCCTAAACTAAACCCTATTAACCCTACACCTAACCCTAAACTAAACCCTACACCTAACCCTAAACTAAACCCTACACACAACTCTACACCTAACCCTAAACTAAACCCTACACCTACCCCTAAACTAAACCCTACTAACTCTACACCTAACCCTGAACTAAACCCTATCAACCCTACACCTAACCCTAAACTAAACCCGACACCTCACCCTACACCTAACCCTAAACCCAACCCTAAACTAAACCCTAAACCTAACTCCTAAACTAAACTTCCAAACCATTTCAAACTAAACCTCATTACTACACCTAACCCTAAACTAAACCCTATTAACCCTACACCTAACCCTAAACTAAACTAAACTAACTCTACACCTAACCCTAAACTAAACCCTACTAACCCTGCACCTAACCCAAAGCTAAACCCTACTAACCCTACAGCTAACCCTACACCTAACCCTACTAACCCTACACCAACCCCTAAACTAAACCCTACACCTAACCCTAAACTAAACCGAACTAACTCTACAACTAACCCTAAACTAAACCCTATTAACTCTACACCTAACCCTAATACTCACCTAACCCTAATACTCACCTACACCTAACCCTAATACTAAACTACACCTAACCCTAAACTAAACCCTAACTAACCTACAACTAACCCTAAACTAAACCCTACTAACTCTACACCTAACCCTAAACTATACCCCACTAAAGCTAATTTAACCCCAAACTCAAACCCCACACCTAACCCTAAACTAAACCGAATTAATCCCAACTAATCCTAAACTAAAAACCCACCAATCCTCTACACCTAACCCTAAAACTATACCCCACTATTAAACCTACACCTAGCCCTAAACTAAACCCTACTAACCCTACATCTAACCCTAAACTAAACGCTACACCTAACCCTAAACTAAACCCTACTAACCCTACATCTAACCCTAAACTAAACCCTACACCTAACCCTAAACTAAACCCTACTAACTCCTACACCTAACCCTAAACTAAACCCTCACCAACCCAAAACTAAACCCTAACCCTATACTTCCAATCTAAACTAAACTCACACCAACCCTAAATCCAAACCCTACTAGCCCCACACTCAATCTTCTAAACTAAACCCTACTTACCCTACAGCTAACCCAAAAGTAAACCCTACTAACCCTACACCTAACTCTAAAATAATCCCTATACCTAACCCTAAACTAAACCCTGCACCTAACCCTAAACTAAACCCTACTAGCCCTACACCTAACCCTAACCAACCCATTAACCTCAGCTAACCCAAAAAGTAAACCTACTAACCTACACACCTAACTCTCTAAAATAATCCCCATACCCAACTCAAACTAAACCTCTACACCTAACCCTAAACTAAACCCTATTTCAACTTAAGTAAACCCCAAACCAGACACCTAACTCCAACTAAACCGAAGACACTCAACTCAAACCAAACTCTACACCCTAAATTCCTAAACTAAACTCACAGCCAACTCCCTAAACTAAAACCGCACACCTAACCTTCAAACTAAACTTACTACCTAACCCTAAACTAACTCTCACACCTAACCCCAAACCAAACTTCACAGCTAACTCCTAAACTAAAACCGCACACTCAACCCTAAACTAAACTCTACAGCTAAACCCCTAAACTAAACCGTGACACCCAACCCTAAACCAAACCCCACACTTCCAACCCTAAACTAAACTCTCTACAATCTAACCCTAAACCAAACTCTCTACAGCTAACCCCTAAAACCAAACCGTACACCCAACCCTAAACTAAACTCTACAGCTAACCCTAAACTAAACCTCTACAGCTAACCCCAAACTAAACCATACACTCAACCCCAAACTAAACCGCACACCCAACCCCAAACTAAACTCTCACAGCCAACCCTAAACCAAATTCTACAGCCAACCCTAAACCAAACCCCCCACACCCAATCCCCAAACTAAACTCTTCACAGCTAACCCTAAATCAACCCCACACCTCAACCCTAAACTAAACTCTCACAGCTAACCTTAAACTAAACTCCCCACAGCTAACCTCCCAAAACTAAACCCACACTTAACCCCAACCAACTCTACAGCTAACTCTAAACTAAATTCCCACAGCCAACCCTAAACTAAACTCACACCTAACCCCAAACTAAACCTCAGAAATAACCCTAAACTAAACCGGTTCACCCAATTTAACCAACTTCAATAGCTAACCTTAAACTAAACCTCACAGCCAACCCCAAACTAAACTCACACCCAACCCTAAACTAAACCGTACACCGAACCCCAAACTAAACCCTCACACCTAACCTCCTCAAACTAAACCTTCAGCTAACCCTTGCAACCAAAACTGCACACTCAACCCTAAACTAAACTCTGTTATTAACCCTAAACTAAACTCTCACAGCTAACCCCTTAAACTAAACCAGACACCCAACCCTAAACCAACCTACAGCTAACCCTAAACTAAATTCTACAGCTAACCCTAAACTAAACCCTACACCTAACCCTAAACTAAACCCTACAGCTAACCCTAAACTAAACCCTACAGCTAACCCTAAACTAAACCTACAGCTAACCCTAAACTAAACCGTACACCTAACCCTAAACTAAACTCTACAGCTAACCCTAAACTAAACCCTACAGCTAACCCTAAACTAAACCCTACAGCTAACCCTAAACTAAACCGTACACCTAACCCTAAACTAAACTCTACAGCTAACCCTAAACTAAACCTACAGCTAACCCTAAACTAAACCAAGACACCCAACCCTAAACTAAACCCACAGCTAACCCTAAACCAAACTCTCACAGGCCAACTCTAAACCAAAAACCCTCAACAGCTAACCCCAAACTAAACCGCACACCTAACCCTAAACTAAACCGTACACCTAACCCCAAACTAAACCCCACACCTAACTCCTAAACTAAACTTCACAGCTAACTCCTAAACTAAACCGTCAGACACTCAACCTCAAACTAAATCCTCACAGCTAACCCTAAACTAAACCCTACAGCTAACCCTAAACTAAACTTACCCTAAACTAAACTTACCCTAAACTAAACCTAAACCCTAAACTAAACTTACTCTAAACTAAATTTACCCTAAACTAAACTTACCCTAAACTAAACTTACCCTAAACCTTAACCCTAAACTAAACTCTTTCACAGCCAATCCCTAAACCAAACCTCACAGCTAACCCTAAACTAAACCGCGCATACACCCAACCCCAACCAAACCTCTACAGCTAACCTAAACTAAACCCCACAGCCAACCCCAACCAAACTTCACAGCTAACCCCAAACTAAACCCCACAGCTAACCCTAAACTAAACCGCACACCTAACCCTAAACTAAACCGCACACCTAACCCCAAACTAAACCCCACACCCAACCCTAAACTAAACTCTCCACAGCTAACCCTAAACCAAACTCTCTACAGCTAACCCTAAACCAAACTCTCACACCCAACCCCAACCAAAACCCCACAGCTAACCCCTAACCAAACTGCACACCTAACCCTAAACTAAACTTCACAGCTAACCCCAACCAAACCCTCACAGCTAACCCTAAACTAAACTCTCACAGCTAACCCTAAACTAAACTCTCACAGCTAACCCTCAAACTAAAATCCCCACAGCTAACCTCAAACTAATCCCCACAGCTAACCCTAAACTAAACTCTACACCTAACCCTAAACTAAACCCTCTACAGCTAACCCTAAACTAAACCGTACACCTAACCCTAAACTAAACTCTACAGCTAACCCTAAACTAAACTCTACAGCTAACCCTAAACTAAACTCTACAGCTAACCCTAAACTAAACCCTCTACACCTAACCCTAAACTAAACCCTACAGCTAACCCTAAACTAAACTCAACGGACACCTAACCCTAACCAAACCCTTAAACTAACCCTAAACTAAACTTACCCTAAACTAAATTTACCCTAAACTAAACTTACCCTAAACTAAACTCTCACAGCTAACCCTAACCAAACTCTTTCACAGCTAACCCTAAACTAAACTTACCCTAAACTAAACTTACCCTAAACTAAACTTACCCTAAACTAAATTTACCCTAAACTAAATTTACCCTAAACTAAACTCCTCACAGCTAACCCTAACCAAACCCCACAGCCAACCCTAAACCCAAACCAAACTCTACAGGCCAACCCTAAACTAAACTCTACAGCTAACCCTAAACTAAACCGCACACCCTAACCCTAAACTAAACCCTACAGCTAACCCTAAACTAAACCCTACAGCTAACCCTAAACTAAACCCTACAGCTAACCCTAAACTAAACCGTACACCTAACCCTAAACTAAACCATACACCTAACCCTAAACTAAACCGTACACCTAAGTTTCACCCTAACCTTCACCCTAAGTTTCACCCTAAGTGTCACCTAACCCCAGTCCTGACTTTCTGATGAAGACCAGAAACATGTTCTCACCTCAGCTTATTTTTCATTTTCTGCTGTCAGTGAGCATACTCAGTCCTCACAGAGATATCTGTACAATAACACACACACACACACACACACACACACACACACACACACACACACACACACACACACACACACACACAGACAGTCATTAACTCTGCTCTTCATTTCCTCATATATGATGGATCTGTGTGAATGTACAGTAGATGTTTCAGCCCATAGCATATGTGGGTGTGTACAGTCTGTTCCTCTGAGTGTTTGTGCACAGTGTTCTCATATGCTTCCTGCAAGTGTGTGTGTGTGTGTGTGTGTGTGTGTGTGTGTGTGTGTGTGTGTGTGTGTACAAAATCACGAGACAGCAAATTCAGTCCATTATATGAATATATAGAATGAAAAGGATGAGAAACCCATTGGTCTCACTGAATTTAGCCACATGTCTCAATGTCTCTCAGTGTCTTGATCTCAGTCTGGATCTTGTTTTGATTCTGTCTTGTCTTGGCCTCGGGACTCTCTGCACTCAGGGCTGTTGATAAGGACTTATTTTACACTGAAAAAATGGTTTAAGTGGCATAAAATATGTGCACTGCTTAGCTTTCACATTTTATTGACATTTTATTCATTAGCAACTACCGCTTTTACACTCGTCCAAAAATAGTTTCACAAACTAGTTTCCCCCAGAAGGACGTGTGGGATTGCAGTTCTGTAGTGAATGAAGATGAAGGTGATCAGGATCAATAACTGATGATAACTGTAGTCTGATCTGATCAATATTTATTGATCTACTCATACAGAAGTGGTGTCTCTCAGTACAGCATCGGGTTTAACGCAACACGCCAGACGTCTCTGCATGGAGGTGTAGAGGTTCCTAATGGTGTCCTGTGATGATCCATCCCATGCAGCTTGAATGTTCTCACTCAGTTCTGCAGATGGTGTGGTAGAGGTGGAGTGTTGATAGAGCGTCCAATAGCGTCCACACATTTTCAACCAGGGACAGGTCTGGAGATGAGACCGACGACGGCTTAGTATCTGTGTCTTCAAGACGAGATCTTGAGACGGCAGCAGTGTGTGGATGAGCGTCGTCCTGCTGGAATAGAGCACCGGAGTGTGTGTTTAGAAAAGTTAGAACCACTGGTTGCAGAACCTCATTAACGTAACGCTGGTCTGTTAAAGTGTGTGTAATGAAGATCAAAGGTGATGAAACCAGACCTTCTGGACATGGGACAACAAATCGTTGATCTTGATGCTGACCATGTTGCCACACACTTTTCTACATTTTAAACAACACCAGTGTATTATTTTGGTTTTGTACAGTTTTAGAGTGAAAACAGTAAAGGAGCACTTAGGACCTAAGAGGTTTCAGGCCTTCACTGGCCTGTTAGTGTAACGGATTGTTAACAATCATGGGTTCTTCTAAGCAGCTGCCTAGCAGCCTAGAAAATGGTTGAGGCTCATAAAGCAGCAGATGCTATAAGAAGATAGCAAAGTGATTTCAGGTTCCCATTTCCTCAGTTCAAAATGTAATTAAGAACGGCATTTAACAAGATCAGTGGGGGTCAGGAGAAGGTCAGGAAGACCAAGAAACATTTAAAAGACAGCTGCTCATAGGATTGATAGAAAGTCCTTCATGGAAGTGTCGAGAAGAAAACCTCTCCCGCGTCCTCAGCGCCCTTCACCTAGAATCATAATTTTAGAGATACAAGGTATTGTTTTGACAGCGGTGTTTAGTTTCCATGTCTTTGAACTGTCTGTAGGTCCTCTGCGTGTGTATTCCTCAGGGCTTCGTCTGTCTCGCTTCCGTAAAAGCCGAGTGCCAACCACATGACTGTAGAGTTGACTTTCACCCCCAACTGCTAATGCCTTCACAATCTGGCCCCAGTCATGCGTGTTACTACTGTAAGCAGCAGAGCTGAAGAGCGAAAATGATTCACGCCAGGCCTCGTCCAAATGAGGAGAGGGAATACTCTTCTCCTCGGCGAGGGGTCATTTCTGCTCCGTTAGACGCCGTAGTGCAACCTCATATGAAGCATTATCTTCCGAGACCCTTTTGTTGGGTTTTACAGGAACGTCTCCAGGTTGGTAATCAGCTGGTGCTCTGGACGGGTGGTCTCCAAGCAGTGGGAGTGAGATGCTGTCTGCTTGATTAGGGGTTGTAACAGTTCGTCCGTCTCTGAAAGTCATTTACCGCCGTCAGACAGAGGAAACACCATTCAGTCTCCTGATTTCGATGGAATATTGGTGTAGTTTGATGTACATTTGTATAGAATATTTAAAATGTATCTTCATTTTGAAACTGGGATTTAATTCAGTTGGAAACCAGTGAATTTTAGTTGTTTAGTTGTTTCTCCAAGACACATGAAGGCAGTCAGACACATCTTTTCAGTGGTCATTGGAACATCGCTGAGCAGCTGAACACGCTCGGAGGAGAACGCATTGTGCTGAGTTAGTGGGGAGAAGGAAGGTCCAACTGGCCAACCAGAGGGAATGCAGAAGGTTGGAGACAGATGTGCAGCTCAGAAATATGTAGAATTTAGTTGCCGCGCTTCTCTCTTTCAGTGCCTACACAGAGCCTTTCCCCGTGTGTCCTGCTCCTGCATCTCTCTCCGCTGAAGAAGACCACGGGCGCACGTCTGAGGAGGAAGAAGGTTGTGGTGATCACAGCTACGACAGACAGGTCAGTCTCAATTAACCTGCTTTGTTTAAGCTGCACATGTTTTACCAGAACAGTGAACAGTGTTGCACTTCTTTAATTCCAGACTGTAGTTCATCTGTTTCTCTGCAGACTTTATTCTCCTCCTTTCACCCTGATCTTCAATGATCAGGACCCCACAGGACCACCACAGAGCAGATATTATGTGGGTGGTGGGTCATTCTCAGCACTGCAGTCACACTGACATGGTGGTGGTGTGTTAGTGTGTGTTGCTGGTACGAGTGGATCAGACACAGCAGTGCTGCTGGAGTGTCTAAACCCTGTGTCCACTCACTGTCCACTCTATTAGACACTCCTACCGAGTGTCTCCACCTTGTAGATGTAAAGTCAGAGACAGAAGCTCATCTGTTTCTGCACAGTTTGTGTTGGTCGTCCTCTAGTCCTTCATCAGTGCTCACATGTCTGGTTGGTGGACTGTTCTCGGTCCAGCAGTGACACTGAGGGGTTTAAAATCTCCAGCAGCACTGCTGCGTCTGATCCACTGTTTTAAAGTTTTGTTCAGAAGTTGAACAGATTATTATTAGTAAATATGAATAAAAATACACTCAACCTACTTAAAAATAATGTTTTCTTTTTAACTTTATGATTTTTAGAGATCAATCATATTCTTATCACTTATTGAGAGCAGAATATTAATGGTGCCCAAACATTTGCATGTCACTGTAAATTCAGTGATCATATAGACTGTGATTGGACAATCAGACATCACTGAAATGTAAGTTCAGCCAAAATAAAAAGGTTAATTAATGTGTAAGTATGTTATTAATTCCTGGTCTTCAGCAGGTTAAGACACTGACACCAGTCTTTGCAGTGTGTTTGTGGAGTAATGTGGGTGTCTCTGTGTTTCAAGGCCGTCACCCTCTTCGAATCTGAACTTGTAATCAAATTCTTGTCCACCAGCTCAGACAAAAACAAGGAGCCTCCCTCTCTAAGTGGAATTCCCTGTGTGTGCACTTTTCTGTCAGGTTCAGATTCATATTTCTCCCGACGGCCATTTTCCAGGCGCGGAGACAGTGGCACCCCGCCCGTTCCCTCTGCCCCTGCACTATCAGCCCGGCCCTGGCCTTCTGACGCACGCTTCCTTGTTTTCTTCGTCTTTAAAAAGAAAAGAAAATCAAGGGCTGAGAATACTGGAGCCCAACCCAAGGGCTCATATCGGCCCGATAGGAAGAAACCAGACGCACCATCAGAAACGACCGTAAATGATTATATAAAAGTTCAGGACATCATTATATTACACGCACTCAAACATATCAGACGCAGCAGTGCTGCTGGAGTGTTTAAACCCCTCAGTGTCACTGCTGGACCGAGAAAAGTCCACCAACCAGAAACATCCAGCCGACAGCGTCCTCTGGGCAGCGTCCTGTGAGCACTGATGAAGGACTAGAGGACGACCAACACAAACTGTGCAGAAACAGATGAGCTTCTGTCTCTGTCTTTACATCTTCAAGGTGGAGACACTGGGGAGAGTGGACAGTGTATCTCCATGGCAGATTCCACAGTACTCCCTCTGAAGTCTTGTGGAGTCCATGTTTGGGTGACTCAAGCGAATGATTAGAGTCAGATATCTTCTCATCTACTCAGAGGTTCAGAGTCACCCCTCACAGCGCGGACTCCTGGAAGTTGGAGTGGAGAAGCTGCATCAGGATCTGATGCCCCAGTCTCTAAACAAACTGCTTTGACCTCCTAAATATAGCCATTCAGCAGCGGCACGCGCTTCGGTCCAGCTGTGATTAGCTTGCAAATCAATGGGCGCTTTGTGCTGGCTGTGAACGCGACCCCCTCATCCATAATGCATCCGCCGGCAAAGCCGCACGGTTTGGAAAAGCTTTCACGTTTATGTTGCACTTTAATGAAATAATCAGTCTTCTTCTGACAGGGGTCGGATGAAAAACATCAGATCGCAGTGTTTCTTTTCTCTCTGTCTCTGTATCTCTGTCTTTCAATCTCTCTCACTCTTTCTCAGGCTGTTAGTCTTTCAGGCTCATATTCATTGTGTGTGTGTGTGTGTGTGATGGTGTTTAGCGGTGTTTAACATGCTGAAACCTTTCTCTCTCTCTCTCTCTCTCTCTCTCTCTCTCTCTCTCTCTCTCTCTCTCTCTCTTTCTCTCATTTCTCACAGATTGATGGCAGATCCAGAGCCTACTATGTAGCCAAAGAGCTGCTGGATTCAGAGAAAGAGTAAGTGTGTGTGTGTGTGTGTGTGTGTGTGTGTGTGTGTGTGTGTGTGTGTGTGTGTTTGACCACTTTGACCAGAGGTCTTCTGACCAATAGGACAAATGAACCCACCCTACTGTGTAAGAAGTGACATATAACCTGTTTGTATAATATTATTATATCATCTGTTTCTCTGATACTTTATTCTCCTCCTTTCACCCTGATCTTCAGTGATCAGGACCCCACAGGACCACCACAGAGCAGATATGATGTGGGTGGTGGGTCATTCTCAGCACTGCAGTCACACTGACATGGTGGTGGTGTGTTAGTGTGTGTTGCTGGTACGAGTGGATCAGACACAGCAGTGCTGCTGGAGTGTTTAAACCCCTCATGATCTGAGGACCACAGGTTCAAATCCTGGTTCATGCTGCTTACCATCGGCAGTCAGAGTCTGAGAGAGAGCAACTGGCCATGCCCTCTTTGAGCGGGTAGATGGCGCTGTCTTCCTACATCACACCCACAGCACAAGTGTCTGTTAGCAGCTGCATTTCGGGGACCTTTCCACCGAGTGCGTTGGCTGTCCAGCAAAAAGCAATGGCAGCAGGACGGAAGGAGGCGGAGTCTGTCTTCACATATAATGAAGGAGGCTTATGGTTGTCTTCTCCTCCTAGTGTCCGAAGTGCCGTATGTGATCGGACTTCTAATGATGTTGGGAATTTGGTCATTCCAACGGATAATGCAGTTGTGTCATCTTTTCAGAAGAGGGTGCTTAAAATAAATAAATAACTGTACGTGTACTGGACCAGGAGACCGAATGTTTAAATAGATATATTTATTTGTCTCTTATTAGATAAAATGACTCATTGTTTGTTTGTCTGTTATATTTGTCCTTTGGTTGTAAAGTTGGAGGGTAGGTTCCGTAACGCTCTGGTCGTGTTCATGTGGAGCTTTGCTCTTCATTGTCCTCCACTAAGAGAGACAGAGAGTGAATGTGGGGGTATGGTTTGGGGGGCTGTGCTGCTTTATATATATATCTATAATATTCTTCCTCATGACCGTCCCCAGCTTCCTCTCCATATTCATATTCATAGCTGGTCCCTCAAAGACTCAGCTGACAGCTTATTACAGGCCTGTCTCTGCAGGCGTTTCGGAAACGCACCAGTGAGTGGTTAAAGAAACGGTTCGGCACTTCCGCCATAAATATGGACTTTTCTTATTAGTGCCGTGCGGTTGCTTCTAGAAACAGAAGCTGTTTAACCGTTTTCATCCAGTTTGGGTTTGTGAATCGCAGCGACTCGAACTCCGAAAAGGCTCGTTTTCATAAGGACGGTCTATTTGACTTTTGCTCTGCTTTAATTGTATCGTTAATGTTATATTTATGTTTTTGTTTTTTAGGCATCTGAAGATACTGAAGCTCCTTCAGGAGGTATGTAAAGAAGAGGTTCTCATTCTTTCAGCTTCTTCACAATATATTACGAAGAAAAATGCTTCCATGGCACATGGATGCTGACGGAGCACTTCAGCGTTTTGCTTTCCCTTAATGTGCTGATTTCTGGTACCTCCGAGGGACTTTCCCTCTTTCCTTTAGCTCAGATGATGATGGTACGGACGGTGAAGGGTCCAGCTGAGCACGTTAATGCTCTACGAATCCCCATCTTTGGGTTTCTGAGCTCAGTTCAGTCAGTTGTGCCTGAGGATGTACTTTATTATCTGGCATTTCTAAATGGAGTTTTCTGCTAATGGAATGATGGAGGAGACAGTGAAATGAGTTCTGCTTGATAATTCGTTCTATATACATAATGTGGGCAGTATAATCAGGCTTTATGAATTAAGCCAATTATTACGTTATGGTTTATAGCCAGCGTCAGAACGGTTTGAGCATGGTCCAATATAGGATCATAGAGGTTTACTATAATTGTCTCCGTTATAAAATGATTGTGTGGTTTAAAAAGCCAAATTAAACATCAGCAGTATAGATTTCAGCAAATAGAAATAATATTATGTTATGCAGGAGATACACTGACACTGGACGAGTGGATCAGACTCTGTGTCCACTCACATATAGAGACAGAAGCTCATCTGTTTCTGCACAGTTTGTCCCACATCAGTGCTGAGAATGACCCACCATCCATGTGGTGGTCCTGCGGGGTCCTGACCGTTCGAGATTGAGCCAGTGCTCAGTGAAGTATGGGCCGATGCTCGCTTATCGTCTTTCGTCCGATATACAGATGCTTTCAAAGCCGTAAGGAATCCCGTGGTAGACACAGACACCGGGTAAAAGTGTATTTTCAGAGCAAATTCTCATATAACCCTACAGTCCTAAACAGGGTTCTTTAAGGGCTCTTATAGAACCATGATAAATCTATAGATGTTATGAGTCAAAGAACACTTTTCACAAAGAACAAGAGTTTCAGAGCTCTTGAAGAATAAAATTCTCCTGTTTGGTTCCTTACAATCAGACACACACACACACACACACACACACACACACAGGATCTGTATACGGCAGGTTTATCAGTGTTGTTCCAGTAACCGAGACTTCCTTGCCTTAACAACGCTGCCCTGAAAAAAGTCTTTACTAGTGTGACGCAGTATCTACGCACTGGGCTTTTGTTTGGGTTATCCTCTGTGTGTGTGGAAGTGTGAGAGACAGTGGTTCACACACACACACACACACACACACACACACATGCATACTAATGTCAGAGATGCATGCCCATGCTGGGGGTGGAGACAGGCTGTAGTGTCTCTGTGGAGCTGAATAGGGAAGATATGGCTTTGTTGCTCTGGGTTGCTGTTGCTTTGGGATCTAATAGCAGCTTTCATTTGTTTTCATTAGCTACCCACTTCTGACAGCACCAATGTCTCTGTAGCCCTTCTCCCTGGAGCCGTGTGAGCTCTTCTGTGCACACAGATAACAATTTTAAGGAAAACGAAATAAAAAATAAAGTGCCTTCACTAGATTTTGGGCCGAACCGGGGGCCAGGCCTGGGTTTCCAGAGCTTTATTTATGAATATTATTCATTTAAATTTGGCTTCTTCCAACAGAGATTCCTTCATTGAGTTTATTCCTTAATTATGGAGCACTATCCATCTCAGTCTAATCTCCTGAGAGATCCTCTAGTCCTTCATCAGCGCTCACAGGACGCTGTCGGCTGGACGTTTCTGCTTGGTGGACGGTTCTCGGTCCAGCAGTGACACTGAGGGGTTTAAACACTCCAGCAGCACTGCTGTGTCTGATCCACTCGTACCAGCAACACACACTAACACACCACCACCATGTCAGTGTGACTGCAGTGCTGAGAATGACCCACCACCCACATAATATCTGCTCTGTGGTGGTCCTGTGGGGTCCTGATCGTTGAAGATCAGGGTGAAAGGAGGAGAATAAAGTCTGCAGAGAAACAGATGAACTACAGTCTGAATTATAGAACCACAAAGAGAACCTGTATGATCAGAGGAGCTGATAGAGTGGATAATGTAGAAATAAGGGGGTAGTCATAATGTTATGGCTGATTAGAGATTGGGCCCGTGCATATTGTCCCAGCCGAACCCCTTGTAACCTACAGTGTCAAAACTCATCCTATGTCCTGACCTTGGGTCAACTTTTGTGTGTTGTTTTTATAATGAATTCAAGCTTGTGTTTGAAATGATTACAGACGGGACCGGAATGAACGAATAATGTAGTTTAGAGTAATTCATCAGAGGCCAGAGAGCACCTCGCAGCACCCCTCATGTAAATGACTTTACTTTATATTCTGCGCGATAATTACCTTATTTGAATAAAATAAACGCCGGCCAACACAACTGCTGATCGTTGGATCATGCCTAAAGAATGCTAATGGTATACACGCCACAGTTGTGCCGCATTGTACTGGTCCGGTACTGTAATTATACACCCCATTTACATGCATAATCCCTTACATTTCCATTAGGCACTTTCAACGGCACAAAAGGAGAAGAGTGAACACTGATTATAGGTGAACAACCGCGTGCACTGCAGAGGCGTGTTTATATTTTGAGAATGTCTGGTTTAATATTGATACGCTATTAATATTTATGCAACCTAATACAATTAGAGGTAATGTGGTAAGATATAGACGTCATTAATCATTGTGTGTGTATTGTGTTGCATAGTAATGAGGATGAGCGAGAGGAGCGAACGGAGTCACCTTGATTATCACTTTTCAATGCCAGCGTTAAATCAGGGTTTTTCTGGTGTCATTTACGACTTTGAGGACGCATCCATGACCCTGTTGCATATGGATTCGTGCAGCAGGGGTTGGGTTACTCTACGAGCTGGAGAGGGCTCACAGACGCCGCAATAACAGGAGGCGAGGCTGGGTGATGAATGGGTGATATTATCAAAATAAATGACACTTTTCTGCACTTTCTGCACTTTTCTGCACTTTTCTGCAATTACTCGATAAAAAAGAATCGATTTAAATGTACTTTCTCAGTCAGTGCGACTGCTTATACGTTTAGGATCTGAATGATAACCATGGTGTTGGTTAGAAGTGAGCCTGTGTAATACCTGAGGTAATCCCCGAGCTGCAGGTTCAGCATGTTCACGTGGTCAGAGCAGTAAACATGCACTGTTCAGATGGAAACCAGTGAATTTGAGCTGTTTTCTGAGCTGAATTACTGACTGATAATTCATCACACTTGTCTGCTTTGTGTATCATGTCTGTAGGTTACTCTGATCTTGAGGTTTGAAGGCTAGAAAACAACACGTAACTGCCTGTAACGTGTGAATCTGGTCTGATTAGACATTGGATTTTGGCCCAAGAAGGTGTAAACGTGCCCTTACTGCCCTATTAAATGGCTATTAGAGGCTATGTTTGGGTAGCTTAGCTCTTGCTGAGGATCATTTATTGTCTTGACGATGCACTCAAAGACATTTTGTCCAGTTGACAGACTTTGAGGGAGGGTATCATTGGACTTTAATTGAAGCAGGACTTTAATTCCCATGAACATCTAGACAATTCTAACCAAGTTGTTGGAGATGGTGGGAGCACTGGTTATGTGAGGACACATCCACACTGCAAACAGGACTGGAACTGTATAATCTTTAGCAGCAGTTCAGGAACCAATACTGGTCCAGTCTGCACTTCAATCCTGCCATTGCTGTGGAGCAACACACTGCTCCAACTGCTGGTGTGATGATCTGGGGAGCCACTGACCCCTGGTAGTGATACGAGGGACACTAACCACTCAGCGATATGTGCAGGACACATATGCCATATGGAACCTGTAAACCTCCTCGCCCAACTGTATCTCATATTATATCCAGACTAAAGGCCCAACAGGGACCTAGACCTTCACTCTAATATGCTCCAGCTGCTGTTATAATAGTCCTGCATTTGCTTTCTCTCTCCCTCCTTCTCACACGTGCTTCATGAGGAACCGACTACAGAAAACACATGGCCCATTGTTCCATTGTTTGATAAGGAATAACACAAGGAATTAAAAAAATTACCAAGGAATTTCCAAAGCCCAAATGGGATATAAGCTTGTGCTTCGCGTTCTTGTCTTTACAATCAGAGTCCAGTCGTTTTATTTTACACAAGCTGCATCCAAGAGCATATGGTCTAGACTGCAGAAGATGCTCTAGTCCAGTGGTTCCCTGATCAGAGAGAGGGGGCGGGGCTGACGATCAACCTGCATACAGACTCTGACTGATCAGAGAGAGGGGGCGGGGCTGACGATCAACCTGCATACAGACTCTGACTGATCAGAGAGAGGGGGCGGGGCTGACGATCAACCTGCATACAGACTCTGACTGATCAGAGAGAGGGGGCGGGGCTGAGGCTCAACCTGCACACAGACTCTGACTGATCAGAGAGAGGGGGCGGGGCTGATGATCAACCTGCATACAGACTCTGACTGATCAGAGAGAGGGGGCGGGGCTGATGATCAACCTGCATACAGACTCTGACTGATCAGAGAGAGGGGGCGGGGCTGAGGCTCAACCTGCATACAGACTCTGACTGATCACAGAGAGGGGGCGGGGCTGATGACATCACTAACCCAAACTGATACATACATAAATAACAAAAATAACAAGAGATATTCAAGTTATTTTGAGTAATTTATTATAAAAATCCTTGTCAATCAATGGTGAATAAAGTCAAACTACAAAAATATCCCACAAAGTGATGGTTAATGTGAACATCCTGGAAGCAATGAAAATGGAATTAGAGTCAAATAAAGGTATTGAAATGTTCCTGCACCCATGAGTGCTGTATCTTGTGATTCCTGCTGTTGAGACACCGTGCGGGACATTGTTTTTATAGTTTTGAGGAGACCCATAAAGTGTCACGGAGTGAATTACGAGAGCACTGACAAATGGTGACTCAAGAATGATCAATACTCATTGATTAATGCATGAAGCTGCCGTGGAATTTCAGGGGATTGTAGCCCTGTGTGTGTGTGTGTGTGTGTGTGTCACTGCTCTCTTAAAAGTGAAATTGATGGGCAGCACACAGACACATCAAGGCCTTGTATTATTTATGATCGTGTCACAAACTCTTATAAACACAGGCATTTGGAGGTGATTCACGTCCCTTCAGGCCGGTCAGAAGATACTGTAACGTGATGTTTAGTACAGAGCGTGAAAGTGAGTAAATCAGAGATGCGTCGGCTGTCTCACGAGGCAAACTAATCTGATGACTTCTTATTCCAGCTCCTTTTAAGTGGCAGATTGTGCTCTATGGACATGAATTAATATTCCATAGAGGTCAGCGTTTTAGGAGTGGACATGTCAAGTGTGGTCAGGACACCTTCCCAGCCTAAGAGTTCATGGTTAGAAGAATGTTTTTCATTCTTGAAACATTTGATCTGTAAAGTTTTCTGGATATTCATATTGTGTTGGTTTTTATTTAAAGTTCTTTGAACGTTCTTTTAATGTTCGTAATGTTCAGCTGAGCCATTAGGGAAGTGAACTCAAGGTGGAGTAAGGGCCAACATCTCCTCGTTCTGCTTCGGCCTCTCCAGTTTCATTGCTTTAAATGCTGCTAAGGTTTACTTTCACTGCAGATCACTGGTAGGATTCCACAAAGGTGCTCCAGCGACGTTACACACCCGACTGACCAGACCGATATTCTTACTGTAGTACCTTTGCAGTTCCGTTGCTTTTGGAGGAAAAGGACGTAACTAGTTTCCTTTCTTTCTCTTCAGGATTTTCAGACGGCAGTGGATGAAGCAGTAGGAGATGATGGTCAGCCTGTTCTGGAGGAGGGAAGGCTGAGCGAGATCCTCAGCACACTGCCTCAGGCTTACCAGCTCCATACTCACATTTGCACTGAACTGGACACCAGGCTCAAACAGTGGTGAGAACATACATTCATCCTACTGGCTGCAGGTTTGGAGAGGCAGCATTACAGCAGATTGGTCCTAATTATGCTCTGCCACGACGGTGCCATCGTTAAACCTGGACATGTCCTTGGATGCCCTCTGTTGGGTTTGAAGATCCTATCTAATGCTTCCCATTCATCTTCAGGGAGGACAGCCCGAGGGTGGTGGAGGTCTTTTTGACGTGCCGGGAGGAGTTTGGGATCTTCACGACCTACATCAAAGAATATGACCACAGCATGGCCCTGTTGGAGGAGAGCTGTAGGCAGAGCCAAGCGTTCACCGATATCGTCAAGCGGTTTGAGGTGAGGAACTGTGTGTGGGAGCTTTTAAATTTTGATTAGCCCTCAGAGGTCAGGAGATATTACTGTCTTGCTTGTTTTGAAATTATGGAATTACTTTGAGTTGCGTTCGTCGCTGGTTTACCGTCTGCATTTCACTTCTGGGAGGCATGCTGGCTGGTAGTTAACACATTGGCCTCCCGGCGCTGGGGTCTTCGGTTCAAGGCCCAATATGGGTGCTTGATGCAGTCCCCCAGCAGGATGGTTGTTTGAGGGCTGATTGTAAAGTGTCTTTGGGTGATGTGTGAGTGTAAGTTCTTGGTGTAGGGTACGTCTCACATCGCAGAACATTTTCATTTTCATGAAAGGCTCAGACTAGATTCATACACAGTGTAACACATCATGTCAGTGTAATTCACCCGACATATCTACCAGAGGCAGGTGACAGTGACGTGTAAAAGATTTGGGCTGATCACACTCTTTCCTGTAGTTAAACCTGAATAATTCTCATGTAGGTATATTTTGAATATGAATGAATTAATTAAACACAATTTTCTCCGTGAATCAATAGTTTGTTTGGGGTTTCTGTGTTTGGAGGCCTTTTTTAAGCATCTGTACAAAAAAAAAAAAACATGAAGAAAACACGTTGTTGATTAAAATCAAAAGAAATATTAAAAGCAGATCAATGATAATAGCTTTCTGTGTAAGCGTCCAACAGTCTGTGCAGGAACCCCCTTCATGTGTGGCCCATGAACGTCTCCCGAATGTTGGGTTAATTCAACTGACCACACGTCTAAATGGTGATCAGAATCGCCAACGACAAGAGGCCAACTGTCCCCTCTTCATTAATATTCATGAGCATCTGTATTCAGCAGTTCTTGTAAGTGTGTGTGTGTGTGTGTGTGTGTGTGTGTGGGAGGGGGGGGCTTCTGGAAGGCTTATTCAATCTATAGGAGAGAGAGAGAGAGAGAGAGAGAGAGAGAGAGAGAGAGAGAGAGAGAGAGATGAATGGTGAAATAAGCCAGTGTTCTGAGCAGCTGATATAGTTAAAGCCTCCTGTTTAAATGAAAATGGATCTAATTTGTGGGCTTTAAACACAGACGATATTGTTGTTCTGTCATCATTACAGCAGGTTTAAAACGGTTCTCATCATTAACCGGTATTTTCTATAGACATTTTCCAATTTCTTTCAAATGACTGATAAAATGGCTTTGAAACAAGCAGCAATAAAGGAACGGTTGTCAGTTGGTTGATATTTGGTTGAACAATCCAAATTTCACACCTGGAGTAATTAGCAGTATCGTATAACGGACTGGTGAGTCACGGTATGGGACTGGGAATGTATGTCACCAGTTCAGCCTGATTGATAGCTTGTTCTACATTGTGAGTGAAAGGTTTGCTTGAGGACAGATCAATTGTGTAGCATTGAGTATTTCTCTGGGCAAACCCTGATGAGCTCGGCTTCAATCAATGTTGTTTACCATAAATATTGAAACAGCCCAACATCCTAGAAAGGGAACAATTGCGTGTTTAGAACCCGGCGATCATTTTTGTGGAATCCTGTTGGAAATCGATCGTCCACAGTGTTTTAGTGGAAGTGCAATCATTTCGATTGAGAAGAACATTTAGAATAATAAGCTCTTGTCCCTTCATATTTTTATCATGTGAGTATTAACACCTCAGACTTTTATTCTGAAATTTGAACGAAAGGGAGCAAACAGCCTGGATTGCCCACGTGGTTTTGGTGGCGCATCAAAGAATTTGATTAGTGATGTCCTCTACTTCCCAAACTCACAACAAAACACACACAAACACACTCACACACACAATACGACACCTTCCCACACACAGACCCCTAATCAACGTTCACACACGGACATCAATGGATTAGTCACACGAGCCCCCAAAGGTCAGCGCAGTTTAAATGAACAGCACAAGAAGACTCCATCCGTACTGCTCTCTTAAGCTGCTGTCAATTACCCTTAACTGCTCCTCCATAGATCCCCTCACCCCCCTAATCAGTGCTCATTCTCTCATGCTCTTGCTAGCTGGCTGTTGATGCAGTTGTGGCCTTCATTGATCAGGCCCCGGGCCAGGACATCGCCTTCGTTTATTCTGAACAATCAGCACAAGCTACCGGAATGGACTCTTTAAAGACCCTTGGGAAGTTCAGAAGCCTTGCCACAGCTGGTGCAGATCTGAATCATGGAAGCTTGTAGGAAACGCCGTTTATATTCTACCACGAAGAAGGTTCTCAACGTTCCACATTCAATGAAGTGCCAATTAGGACTCTGTCCCCATGTCACACACAATGCTCCCCACACTAGGAAGGTCTGGGTGTGATGTGAGGAGAGAGACCCACCACCCACATCATATCTGCTCTGTGGTGGTCCTGTGGGGTCCTGATCATTGAAGATCAGGGTGAAAGGAGGAGAATAAAGTCTGCAGAGAAACAGATGAACTACAGTCTGGAATTATAGAACCACAAAGAGAACCTGTGTGGACAGTGAGAGCAGAAACATGGAGGTGGTCATAATGTTATGGCTGATCAGTGTAACAAATCAATGATCCAGTCACATGACTGGCTGCAGTATTTGTTCTACGATTATTAATGTTTATTGTATCCGTCAAATATCTTACCCAGAGACCAGCTGTGATTGGTCAGGATCATCACAGGACACGAAACGTTCGTTAATTAGTGGAATCATTTGCATCTTCAGCCCTGTGTGTTACGAGGGTTTAAATCACTCCTTTAGTAACGCTGTTGAGAGGATTGATGTTGTTTCGACCTTTACGATGACCCTACAGAAGGTGTGCTGTGTACTGCATACGAGCTGTAGAAGTGGAGTAAGGAGGACTAATCTTGTTTGGGGGGTGTGTGTGTGTGTGTGTGTGTGTGTGTGTGTGTGTGTGTGTGTGTGTTGACAGAGGTGATGTATGAATAGCGGATGGTGAGATCACAACTCTGGCCTGATAAGATTAAACCACATCCAGCTGCAGTCTTGCTACAAGGGTGTGTGTGTGTGTGTGTGTGTGTGTGTGTGTGTGTGTGTGTGTGTGAGAGAGAGAGATATTTAAAAGGACTTAAACGCCTGAGAGAACAGGAGGTTTTTAAGTTTTTAATCTGCAGAACTGAGTGAGAACATTCAAGCTGCATGGGATGGATCATCACAGGACACCATTAGGAACCTCTACACCTCCATGCAGAGACGTCTGGCGTGTTGCGTTAAACCCGACGCCGTCCTGAGAGACACCACTTCTATATGAGTAGATCAATAAATATTGATCAGATCAGATACAGTTATCATCAGTTATTGATCCTGATCACCTTCATCTTCCTTCCTTCCAGTACTTATAGAGGTTTATGTTTCTATATATAAATATTCTTCTGTTCTGATTGGCTGCCACGTGTTGTGCCTTCCTGTGAATGGGCGGAGCTAAACTGAGGCATGGGCAGATATATAGCAGGGTTGAGTTGTTGTATTCTAGCCGTAGCTCTAAGGACAAGGTTCTTTATAAAACACAGTTTGTGTTGTGGTACATTAGTTGTACGTTTTGGTGATAGAAGGTTCCATCACTGATGTTTTAACAGTGTGTGTAGATGTAACTACAGTGTAAGCGCAGCTGTTCATTACACCAATAGCAGGCTCTTAAACCGGGCAGGTGGACTGGATGAGATAAGGCCCTAAGAAATGTGTTACACACACCGATTTGGCATCTGGGCAATGAGGCAGACAAAAGCCAATTAGTGAAGCCCCCTCCTTTAACGGGCCGGGATTCAATCAGTGCTGTGTGCAGACGCTGCCTCAGCCCAGCCTGCGCTGATTTGTGCAGGCTGTCTGCGCACTGGCATCAGCCACGGGCTCTGTCCATCTTTGGCTGTCTTCCAGCGCAGCTCAAGAGTACTAAAGACTGGCCCATACACACAAACACACACACACACACACACACACACACACAGAAACACACACACACACACACACACAGAGAAACACACACACACACACACACACACACACACACACAGAAACACACACACACACACACACAGAAACACACACACACACAAAAACACACACACACAGACACATACACACACACACACACACTCATAGAAACACACACACACACAGAAACACACACACACACACACACACACACACACACACACACACACACACACACACACACACACACACAGAGAAACACACACACACACACACACACAGAAACACACACACACACACAGAAACACACACACACAGACACATACACACACACACACACACAGAAACACACACACACAGACACATACACACACACACACTCATAGAAACACACACACACACAGAAACACACACACACACAGAAACACACACACACACACACAGAAACACACACATACACACATACACACAGAAACACACACACACACACACACACACAAACACACACACACACACAGAAACACACACACACACACACACACACACACAGAAACACACACACACACACACACACACACACACACACACACTGCATTCTAGCCGTAGCTCTAAGGACAAGGTGCTTTATAAGGCAGAGATTTAATACAGTGGTCAGGTGACTCTATGGCCATGAATCTGTCCAGCTTTAACGTCCGGCTGCTGTTTAGGTGAAGATAATTCAGCACACGGCCGTTTATTAACGGAAGAGTACTGTCCTTTAAATAGTTGTTTTGATTGGTTCTACAGTGAGGTCAATTTTCCCTTTCTGACCACTGGTCAGCAATGTTTTTATCTCAGTCTGAACAT
>CM067521.1:240861-258361 GCA_034509495.1 Acestrorhynchus altus | reverse complement strand
GGCAAGAGGTCTGTAAAAGTGTAGTATAATGAGTTCACAGGGTTTTCCAACTTCATATCTACAGTGACTGGCCAGTTTATCAGAAACACCTCCCCTATTGGTGCACAATGTTTCCGGTCAGTTAATGGAAACAGACCACTCAAGGCCAACCTCTGACCACATATTATTTGGTATATACCTACAAACGGTTACTTCACGTCTGCATCAGTGACGTGTTAATGTCAGTGAAAATGGTCCAAAACCAGAGATACACTATATGGACCAAAGTATTGGGACACCTCCTCATTCAGTGTTTCTTCTGAAATCAAGGGTTTTATGAAGTGTTTCTGCTGCTTCATATTTGGGAGCATCGCTGTGAGGATTTGAACACATTCACCCACAAGAGCATTAGTGAGGACAGGTTGTTGGATGATCTCCACCCCACCTCATCCCCAGCTCATCCTAAAAGTACTGCATGGAGCTCCATCATTCCAGAGAACACAGCTCCACTGCTCCACAGCTGAATGCCCTCTAGTCCACACCTGCTATTAGACATGGAGACAATAGTGTCATGTTTGTTTATCTGCTCCAGAGAGTCCTTTTCTATTGGAAGGACTTCTCTACAGGGACTAGACCAGCTGATTCTGGCCTACAAATCCAAAACTGGACAAGCCCCTCCGTACTCAATGACTACAGTCAAAACCCGACCTGAATCAAGAGCCCTTTCAGCATCAAGTACAGCTCGGCTTGACCCACCGTCCCTGAAGATGCAGAAAGACGAGCATCCAGACTCTTTTCTGTTGTGGAACCAAAGTGGGGAAGAGCTTCTCCGGGGGTCCGAACAGCTGAGTCCCTCACTGTGTTCAAACGCAGACTGAAGATCATCTCTTCCAGAGCATTTAACTCATTACAGGATCATAATTAAACTGTTGGTATCGAGGTGGTATCCAACCTAACGTTTGTATTTCAGCATCTAAGCTTGAGGAACATCTGGATTCTCGTCTGTATAAACTATAACCTAAGTCGTTTGGGAAAAGAGCATCTGGCAGATGTCATAGATGAGTTTGGATTGAAGGCTGAATCTGCCATTCTGATACGTTCAATGGCTCACGTATGTCATCAAGGCCATTATCTGCATCACGGTTACTCAGCAAAAGGTCTCGGATCCTCCGTCACAGGTGCAAACCCCCACCGGACTGCTTTGGTTTTGGATCGCATCTGTTAGATGTTGCAGGGGGTGGCCGTGTCAGCACATTTATACCTTATGACATCATATCTCTGCAATGCCCACAATTCAGTATTGATCATGTACAGATATGATCATGTATCCCTGATATCTAATAGCACACACTTACTCCTCAAACCCAGGAGCTCTGTGTTCATAGCCCTCTCTCCTGTTCCTCTCTGGTTCTCTATGTTCCCCTTGCTCTCCCCTCTGCCAGCGCAGTATTGAACCCCTGTCTGATGGATGCTGCAGTGTGAGTGTATATGACTGATGGTTGAGTGTGTAACGCTGGCCGGTGTCAGGAGGTCCACAGCTAAACATGGCTGTCTGGGTCCAGCTCTTATTTATGGAGTAATAAGTGAAACCAAGTCAAAAGCTACACACAGATCCATCAGTCACTCTGACCGGCCCGACCCAGACCGGAGGGCTTCTCTGCAGCAGACAAATCACACACACACGCACACACACACAGTCTCATGACACTAGTTTGCCAAGTGTGGACAATGGTACACCAAGGTATGGAAGAGGAGCTCTTGCCAGCCTCCCCCCTCCTTGGCATGCAGGACAGAGGGAGGAGCTGGGGTGGTGGGTGCAAGGTCTCATCAGAAGGAGGTGCGTGGTTGAGGCTGGATTTTATAGGGACCATAATGATGGAGAGGAGGAGCTCGGGCCGTGGTCCTTCTGCCACATTTTAAGTTATTAACTCCATTTAGAATTTGGTGGACTTGCAGACGTTCCTCTTAATGGATTTTCAGCCCAAGGCAGCATGCAGCTGTGTGAATGTAGGTTTGACCAACCTCTGCAGCTTTCTGAGAAACCAACGCCAAAGAATTTCATCAAAGATCCTCCATCAAAGATCTTAAGATGGGTCGTCATTTCATCTTCCAAAAGGACAATGACCCCAAGCACACGGCTGAGAAAACCAAAGCGTGGTTTAAGAGGGTAAAGATGAAGGTGTTGCAGTGGACAAGTCCGTCTCCTGACCTTAACCCAAGATCAAAGTCCACATGAGAAGATCAATGGACCTAGATCTGCTGGAGTGTCTTGTTCAGAGCTTGCAGGCCCTAACTTAATTACAGCTTGTTGAATCTGCAAAATCTGCAGGGAGTTGAAAACTACTTGGAGGCACTGATCCTTCTACTTCTACTTTGGGGTGATGCATTTGTTGTTGTTGCTGTTCTGGCTGGTGGTTTTTCAGTTGTTGTGGCTGTTCTCTGGCCCTCCAGCCTGGTCAGCTTTCTGCGAATCGTCCATGCAGAATTCCTGGATGCTGCCTATGAGCTCCGGATGTTTGGAGCACTGTACGTTGTGAGTGTGTGTGTGTGTGTGTGTGTGTGTGTGTGTGTGTGTGTGTGTGTGTGTGTGTGTGTGTGCGTGTATGTCCCATGATGTCATGGCTTTTGTTTGATGCTAAATTTGTCAGGCCAAACACAATGAATGGGTTTGAAGTGTGCGTGGTGCACGTATGGGTGTGTACATGTGAGAGTGACTGTGTGTTCCCAGAATTACAACATCATTGTGAAGACCAGCAAATAAGATAAACTACACTTCTGTATTTTAAAGAAAACCCCATTGTGTGTGGCGTGTGAACTGCTCGCCAACAGATCCAAACACATAAATATGCTACAGAATGTGCTGAAAAGGGGCCGAATAAGGCAGCTGCCCTCAGTGTGAGTCACAGCTTGTGGCGTCCTCTAGTGGTGAGCAGTGAAGCTGTTTCAACCCAGAGGCCTGTAGAGTTTGTGTTTTCAGCCAATGCAGTGTAGATTTAAATTGACCAGAACATGACCAACACAAACTGTGCAGAAACAGACGAGCTTCTGTCTCTGGCTTTACATCTACAAGGTGGAGACACTCGGTAGGAGTGTCTGATAGAGTGGACAGTGAGTGGACACAGTGTTTAAATACATAAATATCTGTGCCAGCTTTATTTTTATTGGATATTTTGAGATTGCGTACGCATTATATTTTATATTACTGTGTGCAACAATGATAAAAAAAAAAAAAACACACACATTGTAATTACTCATAAAGTGTGTGTGTGTCTCTGTGTGTGTTGCAGATGAACGACATGATTCTGTACACCTACCCTCAGCAGGATGGAAAGTACAGGATGAAGAATACTCTTCCTCTCAGCGGCATGAAGGTGACACGGCGCTCCACAGAGCTTTATAACACTCATTAATTAATTAATTAATTATACGTAGACGTTATTATGAGTTCATGAAGAAAATGGAATGAGAATTTCATTTTAGGCTCTTTAAATACTGGTCTGTTGGTTACAGTCGGGCGTAACAGTGTACCCTGTGTTTGTGTCTATTACAGGTCAGTAAATCTGTCGTTGACAATGTTCTCAACACACTCAGGATAGAAGTGAATGATGTTACCATCACCCTCTCAGCCAGGTAAAGGACTGACCTTTAACCTTTACACTGAGATAAGAGCCACTGATGGTATGTGATGACTTATGAAACTGATCTTGGTCATATCTATGTGTGTTTCTCTCTCCTCGCTCTGCAGTTCTCTGGCTGAGAGAGAGGACTGGTTCCACACACTGAGCAGAGCTATAGCTGACCACGCTGCAGGCCTCAATACGTTCAGCTCCTCCAGTGAGGTGAGTACTGTCTTCACCTCCTTCAACAAATAGTAAACTTATATATGGGTCTGTGTGTAGACTATACACCCATCATCCTATCAGCTCCTCTGATCACACAGGAGGTCTTTGTGGTTCTATAATCCAGACTGTAGTTCATCTGTTTCTCTGCAGGCTTTATTCTCCTCCTTTCACCCTGATCTTCAATGATCAGGACCCCACAGGACCACCACAGAGCAGATATGATGTGGGTGGTGGGTCATTCTCAGCACTGCAGTCACACTGACATGGTGGTGGTGTGTTAGTGTGTGTTGCTGATACGAGTGTATCAGACACAGCAGTGCTGCTGGAGTGTTTAAACACTGTGTCCACTCACTGTCCACTCTATTAGACACTCCTACTGTCTCCACCTTGTAGATGTAAAGTCAGAGACAGAAGCTCATCTGTTTCTGCACAGTTTGTGATGGTTGTCCTCTAGTCCATCAGTGCTCACAGGACGCTGCCCACAGCAGTGACACTGAGGGGTTTAAACACTCCAGCAGCTCTGCTGTGTCTGATCCACTTGTCCTGTGGGGTCCTGATCATTGAAGATCAGGGTGAAAGGAGGAGAATAAAGTCTGCAGAGAAACAGATGAACTACAGTCTGGAATTATAGAACCACAAAGAGCTCCTCTGATCACAGATAGAGTGGACAGAGAGAGGAGAAAGAAGGAGGTGATCATAATGTTCTGGTTCGTCTGTGTTCAAACATTTGTAATCTCTGCTACGGCGTGTGTGTAAATGTGTGTAAATCAGTCCATTTGTAACTCTTCTCCCTGTCCTTCTGTGATGTTCTCAGGCCAGGGAGAAGTTGTGGATGTCTCTGGGAGAAGCAGCTCCAGTGCTGGTGCCCATCTCCCACGCCATGATGTGTATGAACTGTGCCTCGGACTTCAGCCTGACGCTGCGCAGACACCACTGCAATGCTTGCGGCAAGGTACACACACACACACACACACACACACACACCCACACACACCCACACACACAGAGTTTTGCCTACAGACTCCACATTGTCCCCACACACACATGCCCACCAGGTTCCCTGATGGTACCAGGAGGGGTTAAACTATCTGGGTTGTTCACTGCACATGGGGCCTAGATGGGACCCACATAAGACTGAGCTGGGCTGTAATGATGGGGTCCAATTGGGTCTCAGTAACCCAATCAAAGCCCACCTGGAACCCACCGAGCCCACGTTCAACTAAATGTTTGATTTCATTTATTATTTTTAAAAAATGTATTTATTTAAAACACATAAGAAAATGACAGTTTGTTTGTTGATTCAGTAGGTAGATGATCCACTGATATTCATCAGATCCATTTCTGTGTCCCACCTGCAGGTGGTGTGTCGAGCCTGCTCCAGAAACAGGTACCCGCTGAAGTATCTCAAAGACAGAGTGGTCAAAGTGTGCAACCGTTGCTACGCTGAGCTCAAGAAACGAGGCAAGTGCACTGCTTTCACAACTGCACAACTAGATATACGTGTGCATCGAGAATTAAAACACTGTGAAAAAGGTTGTGTTCAATTATATAATCATAACTTTTTATGTTTGACTGATGATCAGTTTATAAGAATTTTTAATGATTAAAATCCAGGACGCTGCTCACAGGACGCTGTCGGCTGGACATTTCTGTTTGGTGGACAGTTCTCGGTCCAGCAGTGACACTGAGGGGTTGAAACACTCCAGCAGCACTGCTGTGTCTGATCCACTCGTACCAGCAACACACACTAACACACCACCACCATGTCAGTGTGACTGCAGTGCTGAGAATGACCCACCACCCACATCATATCTGCTCTGTGGTGGTCCTGTGGGGTCCTGATCATTGAAGATCAGGGTGGAAGGAGGAGAATAAAGTCTGCAGAGAAACAGATGAACTACAGTCTGGAATTATAGAACCACAAAGAGCTCCTGTGTGGACAGAGGAGAGTAGAAAACAAGGAGGTGGACATAATGTTATGGTTGATCTGTGTAGATCTGTTGTGTGAACCATATCCAATAAAATATTCAAATCCTGGATGTGTCCTTGGTGTTCCTGTAGGAGGGAATGTCCCCATGCCGTGCGGGAGTGCAAGTCCACACACAAACAGAGCCAGCAGGCCTCTGTCTGCCGTATTCCAGAGCCTGCAGCCTCCCAGCCTGTGGAAAAGCAGGAAAAGCACATCACCTCTCGCTCAGGTACAACACCTCTGAAGCTTGGTTCTCTAATGACTGTCCATCCTACCAAAACCCTGCACCTCTCACCTATGGTTCAGAACGTACTACAAACCATTTCATTCGAGACACTTCTGTTCCATTAAATTGCACTTGATGGATGTCCAGTCCAGGACAGTTTGACACTATTCCTGCTCTAACATACCTGGTTCATCTTTTGCCAGGTTCAGTAGGTGTGTTAGAGCCGAAAATAACCAAATACTGCTGGATATCTTCAGAACCAGGGTTTCCCGTCATTTTAGCAGTGCAGTACATGGTGTAAACCTGAGGACCAGTGTCTCTCTGTAATTTTTATGTCTGTCTTACAGTATGTCTCTTTTATTTTTCCTGTCTGTGTCGGAATTGTGTGTAGGTGTCATTGGGTGCTGAAGGCTCCACTATGAGTGGGAGTCTGCAGAGGCGGAAGAAGAGTAAACGGAAGTGGAAGAGGCTGTGGTTCCTGCTCAAAGACAAGGTGCTCTACACCTTTACAGCCCGAGAGGTGAGGGGGCCCAGAGTCTCCTACACCAACACACACACTCACACAAACACACAATTAACCATTCTGCCTCTATAGAGCACAGGAGAACTTTGTGGTTCTATAATTCAGACTGTAGTTCATCTGTTTCTCTGCAGACTTTATTCTCCTCCTTTCACCCTGATCTTCAATGATCAGGACGCTGCCCACAGGACACTGTCGGCTGGACATTTCTGGTTTAAACACTCCAGCAGCACTGCTGTGTCTGGTGAGAATGACCGATGGGTCATTCACCCACCTAACAGCTGCTCTGTGGTGGTCCTGTGGGGTCCTGAGCGTTGAAGATCAGGGTGAAACAGATGTTATGGTTGATTGGTGTAGAATCTAAATCAAATCCACAGTTCGTCAGAATGAGGTGAAGTCTGGGTTCATGTAGAGAAATGTTGACGCTGGTGTGTTTATCTGTTGCTGCAGTATTTATTTTTCATGTTCTTCTGTCCCTGTATGAAGGACAAGGTGGCGAGTGAGACTCTGCCTCTGCAGGGCTTCACAGTAAAGCTGTCTGATCCGTCTGAGGGCGAGGAGACCGACGGCGTCTTCCAGCTTTACCACAAAAAAACACTCTACTACACGTTCAGAGCAGATGATCAGCACACTGCACGCAGGTCTCTCTCTCTTTATTCCCCCCGTTCTCTCTCTCTCTCTCTCACACACACACACACACACACACACACACACACACACACACACACACACACACACACACTAGGATTTGTACAACATTTCTTTATTTGTAGTCGAGTATTCATTCAAAAATTTCGCCTAGTCATCAACTGACGAAGTTAATATATATGTGTGTGTGTGTGTGTGTGTGTGTGTGTGTGTGTGTGTGTGTAGTAGTGACGAAAGCATTTTTAACCAGGTATAGCATTATGACCGCCTCCTTATTTCCACACTATCAGCTCCTCTGATCACACAGGTTCTCTTTGTGGTTCTATAATTCCAGACTGTAGTTCATCTGTTTCTCTGCAGACTTTATTCTCCTCCTTTCACCCTGATCTTCAATGATCAGGACCCCACAGGACCACCACAGAGCAGCTATTATGTGGGTGGTGGGTCCATGGACAGTGAGAGTGAGAGATAAAACGGACAGGGGGTGGTCATGATGTTACGGTCGATCCGTGCAGAACCCTTGCCTTTAGTATAGAACATGTATATTGGTCAGTTGGTTCTATGCAACCTTAAAAAATGGGTTCAGACACTGATTGTTCGTGAACACTTGTCTTATTTTACAGATGGGTGAATGCAATGGAGGAAGCTACGGTATTATAGTGTTCGTCCAGCTGACCGTGACACTAGCCACGGCCTTCCTGGTCAGCCCTGGTGCACCTAAGTGTGGATTCATCTCCTGAGCCCTGACTGACTGAGAGCCATCATGCTGTGGATTACCCTGTTGAAGTTTTCACCATACACCTTCAAACTGAGTCCTCCGTGTGCATACGATACTGGACATTCCTCCGTGGACAAAACGCTGCTGTTACTTTGGCGGCGCTCCAGCTCCTGATGTCAGCACATTCCTGATGGAATGGCTGGCCTTGTTTGGTGAGCCTGTGTTCTGTACAGAAAAGTAAACAGTTCCTGAGCAGGCGCTGAAGTATCCCACTGGTGGCTGCACACTCCCCTCAACGGCAAGAGCTCCAACCTTGCACAGGGTTCTAGATAGTACCCAAAGCAGTAGTGGAGCCCATTTGGTTCTATATAGAATCATATTTGATCCAGCACTGATATGAAGACCCTTTACGCAGGCAAAGACCCATTGAGTTGTGATGTTTCTGTATTCCATTGCCTTCACTGAAGAACCCTTGAGGAACCCCCACTTTAAAGAGGGTCGGGAATAAGTTGCATGTAGGATGGATGTGTAACACCTCTCTTCCTCACAGTTTGTCCAAAAGTATGCAGACACCCTTTCTGCCACTTTAAAGTGCAACCACTACTGAAACAGACATTCAATATGAGGTGCTCGGTAACCACACATGGTCACTGTGCCCGCTGCCAGTTGTCCACTAAATGGGTATGAAGCCTCCTGGCATCGGCCTGTGGAGCAGTGGAAGCTCATTCTCTGAAATGATATCAGACAAACGCTGAGTTTGCTCACACTTCGCATTAACACACACTCCCACTCTCGCACGGGGAGGTTTTTGATAATGGAGCGCTGAGCCCTTGATGAGAACTTCCTCACAGTTCCTGAGCAGGCAGTTACACTGCGGTGCCACCCTGGAGCTGTGAATATTTATACATGGCTTCACTGCTCTGGGTGGTGCAACCGTCTAACTGCCTGCTTGTCAAGAGACTCAGGAGATCATAAATCTGAATGCAATCAGCACCACATCCATCCATGGTCAGGAGTCTTAGAATACTAACACCACAACCCCACTGTCCAGTTACACTCCTGCTGGAAGTGGTCAGATTTCGGTCTGACCACTGAGGAGTCAGATCATATTCCGATCGCAGGTTGTTCGGAATGACACCTGGCTTTGAATCAGTCAAGTGAATCCCAGTCATGATCCAGTCACTGTTGATGCAACTCAACTGTAAAACACCCTGCTGAGAATTCCAGCTCAAGACCAGCTTTTGATGGTAGATGGTTTCAGATGGTTGAAGATGGAAAATATAGCCTTTGAAGTTAAGTTTGCTGGTTAACCAGCTGTTGACCAGCAGAGTGTATGTTGCATTAGATTTTGGTCACCCTTGGTCATACTTGTCTACTTTGATCACGTTAACCAAGCCGAACCATCAAACTCAAACAAAAACATATCCTATGCTGGTCAACCAGCTTAACCAGAGCTGGCCAGGCTGGGTTTTTTAGCAGGGCAGTGATGTTTGTGTCAGGCTAAGGTAGCTTCTCGTGTTGACAATGGAAACATAAGGAATAATACATCAATCAGCCATAACATTATGACCTCCTCCTTATTTCTCCTCTCTCTGTCCACTCTATCAGCTCCTCTGACCACACGGGAGCTCTTTGTGGTTCTATAATTCCAGACTGTAGTTCATCTGTTTCTCTGCAGACTTTATTCTCCTCCTTTCACCCTGATCTTCAATGATCAGGACCCCACAGGACCACCACAGAGCAGATATTATGGGGATCAGACACAGCAGTGCTGTTGGAGTGCTTAAACACTGTGTCCACTCACTGTCCACTCTATCAGACACTCCTACCGAGTGTCTCCACTCCAAAGTCAGAGACAGAAGCTCATCTGTTTCTGCACAGTTTGTGTTGGTCGTCCTCTAGTCCTTCATCAGTGCTCACAGGACGCTGTCGGCTGGACATTTCTGCTTGGTGGACTGTTCTCGGTCCAGCAGTGACACTGAGGGGTTTAAACACTCCCGCACCACTGCTGTGTCTGATCCACTCGTACCTGCTCTGTGGTGGTCCTGTGGGGTCCTGATCATTGAAGATCAGGGTGAAAGGAGGAGAATAAAGTCTGCAGAGAAACAGATGAACTACAGTCTGAATTATAGAACCACAAAGAGCTCCTGATCAGAGGAGCTGATAGAGTGGACAGTGAGAGGAGAACCATGATGGTGTTTGTTAATGAGTTATGAACAGTGCAGTATCTACAGTAGTATATCAGGTTGAATATCAGTCATGCTTTTGGTCAAATATTGTGTTATATTCATGTTTTCAACAACACTTTGATACGAGACTGTATATTGTAAGTGAAGTGAGCTGTACAGGAGATATTGGAGAAATTTGGGGCTGTAATATAATTTGATTTGTTCGCTATAACTGTGCCGTGATCTTCCAGCTAACGTCACAGTTTCTATTTAACTTCACTTTTCTTGCTGTAGGCCAATCAGAAGTGCACTTACTGAAGCTGATGGTTTTTCTCTCTTACATTTGCAGTTCCAGTTGTTTTTTCATTGTGTTCTATATTTTGAGGCTTGAAATTAGCCTAGAAATCTTCAAACATTTCGATTTTGGAATTCGGACACAAAGCGAAGCCTCAAGCAAGATTATTAAGAGACGTTTGGACAGATTTCCTTGATATCTGTTGATGTTTTCTTCATTAAACTGTCCTAGAAGTAAACGCAGCAGTGATCCAGGTCCAGAAAGTAGAAATCCACTCCTGGGCAGCTCAGCAGCAGGTCCACAAAGCACTCAAACAGTACCTCTACCTCTGAGGCAGAACAAACTCAGTAGGTTCAGTTGTATGCAAAATCACAACTCAGAATGGTTCTGGAGGCAGCGCTACCTCTGAGGCAGGACAAACATAATATGTTCATGCAATAACCAGTCAAAATGTCCAGTAGATGGACCTTTCTGCACTGCTGCAACCAAACCCAGGCAGTCAGAACAAAATCCTGGAGTGGAGTTTTACTTTCTGGAGCCGTGACAGCCTACACTACAGACACATTTCTGGAGAATGTACACCTGTGCTTTAGTTTAAGCCAAGGCCTTATCTAGAACATTAACCTTTGAATGTAACTACATTACATGGGCTGTTAATAGGTTCCAAACACTGATGGAGACGTGTACAGGAGATGGCGTACGTCTAGATAAGCCCTGAATCTTTGAACAGAAAAGGCAAAGAAGTCACAGAGTTACGTTATGGTTCCTCACTGTCCGTGTTCCTCACTGTCCGTGTTCCTCACTGTCCGTGTTCCTCACTGTCCGTGTTCCTCAGTGTCCAAGTCCAGCAGTCATTCCAGCAAAAAGAACCTTCGTTCAGGCATTCACTGGATTCAAAAGGAGTTCTGTCTTTTACGCTGATGGAAAGTACCTGGTGACTGGTGGAAAGTACCGTGATTACTGTAATTAACTACTTCTTTCAAGTATTTCGACTGAGATGGTTTTAAATTCTGCTACATATGAAACCTCTTACTGACATTCATTAGAAGAGGAGCTCACAGTACTTTTACGTCTGATACTTCTCTATCATTAAAAGAGCAATTGTACTAAGTAGAAATAAAATTACTTTTTACTATTTCTTTTTAAATACTTAATACTTAAATACTTTCTTTTTAAATACTTAATTCATCATTTTTCTTGACCCCTAAATCTCATAGGCAAAATCACTGCTCAAAACGGTTCTGGAGGCAGCACTACCTCTGAGGCAGAACAAACCCAGCACTACCTCTGAGGCAGAACAAACCCAGCACTGCCTCTGAGGCAGAGCAAACAGAGTTGTGTGCAAAATCTCCAGCTACTGGTCATTTTAATTGATTATTCTCTGAACCAGTTTTGATTGCCCTGCCTCAGAGGCCGCGCTGCCTTCAGAACACGTTTTAAGTAGCGATGAACTGCGGTGCTGGGATTCTTCTGGACTGAAACGCTGATCTTTACACTGTATAATCATGCATTGGTTTGTGATTGTACACGTTTTCCGGGTATGAGCTCATAACCCCTTGGCTGAAACGGGAGCACACTGAATGTATCGGGGATAACTCTGCTGTATGTATTCTTAACACTGACAGAACTACACTGTAAGGCCTGTCCACGGCAGCGTCTATGTCAACTGAGCCTGTTACTGTAGACCTTAATGAATGGGATGTCCTTTAAATGTCTGTTCTTTCTGTTCCGTCTCTGACTGTGCAGTCGGGGGTTTCCATTGGCTCAGAGGCTTTTATACAAAATGCAAAAAATGCTTGTTCTGCCTTTTTTAAAAATAGAGATGAAAACAGAAGAACAGTCTCTGATCCTGAACGTCTTTTTGTTGCCCATAAGGTGAGAGTGTCCCGTACTGTAAAGCATATATATATACACACAAAAAGTATATATACACTGATTGACTTTCATTATGACCTTGTTTCTACACTCACAGTCCATTTGATCAGCTCCTCTGACCATACAGTAGTCCAGTGTCTCCTTTCCCCCGATCTTAAACAGTGTTTAAACACTCCAGCAGCTCTGCTGCGTCTGATCCGCTCGTCCCAGCAACACACACTAACACACCACCACCATGTCAGTGTGACTGCAGTGCTGAGAATGACCCACCACCCACATAATAGCTGCTCTGTGGTGGTCCTGTGGGGTCCTGATCACTGAAGATCAGGGTGAAGGTGGATGAAATGGACAGTGGGTGTAGAAACAGTAATGTTGTGACTGATGGGTGTATATACACTGCCTATACTAGAGGAATCTCGAACCAATGTAAATGTACCTGTACATAATTAAGAGCGTTCACGGCCTGTTATATTGTTTGCACTGAAAATGAGAAAGATGGGAAAGAAGATTATGCCAGTTTTATCTCCATGTTTTTACATATGAGGTTATGTTTTTTGTATGTTATTTACATATTAAGGTGAACCCGCTCTATCCAGTTAGGATATCATTGTTCAAATAAAGGGATTTAAAAGAGCACTTCTGTCTTATTTGCTAGAACAGGCCTTGAACTGATGACACACATTTTGACGGGCTGTTTGGTCCTCAGTGGCCACTAAGGGGCAGCAGATACATTCCTTAAAAAAACATTCCTTTTACTTTTGATTTATAGTTCAATGTGAACAGCAATCATATACTGGTGTGTGTATCTAACACACTCACTACCTTACGTATCAGCTTCATTCTACAGCTCTGTGGTGGTCCTGTGGGGTCCTGATCATTGAAGATCAGGGTGAAAGGAGGAGAATAAAGTCTGCAGAGAAACAGATGAACTACAGTCTGGAATTATAGAACCACAAAGAGCTCCTGTGTGATCAGAGGAGCGGATAGAGTGGACATAACATTATATATATAACATATTTACATTTAATAATTGTTATGTTTATGTCTCCAGCTGTGTTTATATATATATATATGTAGTGAGTTCTATGAGCTCAGCTTGGTCACCTGTGACTGAAATGCACGAATATCAGCTGTGATTTGATTTGGACTGGAAAGGTTTCTGGATGGAGACGACGACAGCGTTCAGCCACTCTTGCATCAAAGAATTCCGCAGGTTGGATGGGTTCCATGGAGCCTTTCCTGGAGTTTTGTGGGGCCGTTCCAGATGTGTGAATACTCCTGCATGATCGTAAATCAATCAATCGAAACTATTTTTATATCAATAATAAAAATCACACAAATCAAATTGGGATTCAAAGTAACAGATGAAAGAATTACAACAAAATAAGCAATAAGAATTTAAAAACAAGGCCAAGGATTTAAACATTACATATTGAATACAAAGTAAAAGAGAGAATTAGTTCAAATTAATTTAAAAAAGTAGAATTCAATTAAAAAACACTAAACGAAAGCCAGATGAAATAAGTAGGTTTTTAATTTGCTTTTAAATATGTCTTTATTTTCAGATCAGATCAGATAACTTATTGTCGCACAAAAATACTAAATATAAGCTGTAGAAATAAATAAATAAACACGTGTTTACGGCTGTAACTGCGTGGACAGACACTGCAGTGGGACTCTAGAGTGGTTCCTTATTAAGGACGTAGAGAATTCGATCTGAATGACAGTGTGGTGTTTCAGCATGTTTTCATAATCTGTTCAAAAAGGGGCTTTTACTTCTTGCCCCGTGACTGCCCCTCTCCGCTCTACAGACGCTCCACCATAACCCATCCAGTGTTGAACCCAAAGTTGGGCCTTCGTACCCCACTGTGCTCTGATCTTCATCAGATTTTGGTCTGACTGAGGTCAATGGCAAAAACAGTCCCTCAATAATTCATACAGCTCTGAGGTCAATAATGGACCAACAACCTGCTAATCTCTCTTTAATTGAACACAGTGCCTCTTTAAACTCAGCCTGAAGGAACTTTTAATCCAGCGTAAGAGACGATCATTATCTCCAACATCTTTTTTTGTGGGAGCTGCAGTGGGGTAAGGCGATATAACTGGGTTAACATAATGAGCTCGATCAAAGGCCTGGCCAGAGTTGGGTAAAGTGGTAGAGAGTGTGAATAATTGATGTCGATGAAAAAACAGACAAGAAGAAAAGGCACAAAACATTTCAGCCGATTTCTTTTCACCCTTTCAAATATTAATGGCCTTCTCATGAGGCTCGGGCTCGGGCTGGTGTTTAGGCTGTAGGTCTGAGGAGGTATCAGCTGCCCTGATCATTCCAGTGCTCTGGAAGGTAATGATGAGCTATCAGACTGAAAAGATGAGTTTATTGGGATAAACTGTACAACTGAAAGGAGGCTCTAGGTCCCTGTTGGACCTCAAGTCTGGACATAAGAGATAATGAGAATCACTTGGGCTGGGCCTGTAGATCCTGCACTCTAGAAGGTTGCTGAAGCTGGCGTCCAGCTGCTCCCATAAATTCCTGGTGATTCCTGCTTCCTGGCGAGCGATCAAGGAAGTGCAATCTGGCAGAGACATTCTTGGAAACCTGAAAGACTAGAGGACGACCAACACAAACTGCAGAGACACATGAGCTTCTGTCTCTGACTTTACATCTACAAGGTGGAGACACTCAGTAGGAGTGTCTAACAGAGAAGACAGTGAGTGGACACAGTGTTTAAACACTCCAGCAGCTCTGCTGTGTCTGATCCACTCGTACCAGCAACACACACTAACACACCACCACCACGTCAGTGTGACTGCAGTGCTGAGAATGACCCACCACCCACATCATATCTGCTCTGTGGTTTCTTTACCTTCTGGACCTGGATTATCCAGCTCTTATATAAGTCGGTGTGAAATGTCCACCAGAAGGGCTTAAACTGGTTCCGAATGAACATCTGTACCTGACCTCGGTAATGCTCTCATTACTGAACACAATCAAACCCTAACAGCAATGTTCCACAATCCTAGGCAAAGCTTTCCCAGGAGAGTAGACAGAAACACTGGATGAGACAGTGTCAACAGACTCCTGGCCACCGACCCCGCAGTACCTGTAATTCCGCTCTGCACTGAAGGAGTGGAAAAAGAGATGGAGGCTTAGATGAAGAAAAGTGAACCTGGAGGGAACGGCGCTCAGCAAATAGAGAATGAAAACCAGAGAGACGGAGAGAGAATAGAGAAGCTGAGAAGGGAACAATTGGGCTGCTCCAGTTGCAAAACTCCCAGGAGTTTCCCCGACCCAATAACGAGATTGATAAAGTAACACAAAGACGGACGGAGAGGAAGAGAGATTCGTCTTCTGTTTGCACTTCCCCTAAAGATCAAAAAGAAAGGTCGGACCACCACTGGTCAGTCAGTCACTGGTCAGTCAGTTATTGGAGCATCAGAGCAGGAGGTCACAGAGGCTAAGAGGCTAAGATCTCTTGTCATTTCAAGACTAGAACTGCAGCTCCCTACTGGCTGGTCTTCCTATGAGACCATCAGACCATTACAACTCATCCAGAATGCAGCAGCGCGGCTCGTCTTCAATGTTCCTAAACTCAGTCACGTAACTCCTCTGCTGTGTCCCTTCATTGGTTCCCTGTAGCTGAACATCAGATTCAGAACCTTGATGCTGACCTACAAAGCCAAAAACGGACCAGCTCCTCCATACATGATGGCAATGGTCAAAACTCGAGCTGTACCAAGAGCCCTTCAAGCTTCAAGTACAGCACGGCTTGACCCACCGTCCCTCAGAACACAAGGTAAACATGCATCCAGACTCTTTTCTGTTCTGACACCAAAATGGTGGAACGAACTTCCCCTGGGAGTTCGAACAGCTGAGTCCCTCACTGTCTTCAAACGCAGACTGAAGACTCCATAACTCCATAAAGACATTTGTTTCATCAGGATCTAAACGTGAGGAACCTCTAGATTCCAGGCTGGTCTACTAGATAAGGATATTATGAGTGAACAGCAAAGCACTTTTGTAAGTCACTCTGGAGAAGAGTGTCTGATAAATACAGTAAATGTAAATGTAAGATCACTGTGTGTATGTTTGTGTGACGCCGCGGAAGGGGGTTCTAAAAATAAAGAGAACAGTTCCTCTAAGACTTGAATTCCTCACTGTCTTGTTCTGGAGGAAAATGAGCCAAACTATGACACATTAGAAGAACAAATCAATGTTCTTCTGAAGGTTTAGGTCACCTTCAAGCTTTACCTGGGGGGGCATCTGCTGTAGCCTCGGGTCATTCGGCATCGTCACATTTCCATCACCTTCTCTTACTTTAGAACTCTTAGAACCCGAGATCCACACTTCAGAACTCAGGATTGGAGTAACCTGCAGACATGATACACATCAAAGAAAAATGCAGACTATTAAATAACTCTGATCTCATCACTGATGAATTATCAGAGAGTAATTCAGCTCAAATTCACTGGTTTCCATCTGAATTCAATCCCAGTTTAAATATCAAAGGAGCTTCCATTGCATGTTTACTGCTCTGTGTACATGAACATGATCAACCTGCATACAGACTCTGACTGATCAGAGAGAGGGGGCGGGGCTGATGATCAACCTGCATACAGACTCTGACTGATCAGAGAGAGGGGGCGGGGCTGACGATCAACCTGCATACAGACTCTGACTGATCAGAGAGAGGGGGCGGGACTAACAACACCAGATATTGGGTTATAGAGGAAAGTAAGAAGGGAGGGGCTGTTTGCTCTCTTTCTTTGCTCACACAGTGTTCAAATTTCAGAATAAAAGTCCATAGAATGGATCAGGATGAGGAAGAGCATGTAGTAAGGCTGGATATTGCCGCTGATTTCCTCAATCAATTCAATCAGGATTCACAACGTCCCGGTTCCATTCTACTACCAATTCCATTTGATTCAATATAGATTGATTTTTTTCTCAGATTTTTAACTTCAGCTCTACAAACTGCAGCACTGAAATATACTACTGAACCACTGGATTTTACAATCAAATCATCTCAAAATGAAGCTGCTCTGACTCACCATTTACATTTACATTTACATTTACATTTACATTTACATTTACGGTGTTTATCAGACACTCTTCTCCAGAGTGACTTAAAAAAGTGCTTTGCTGTTCACTCAGAATATCATTATCTAGTAGACGAGGCTGGAATCTAGAGGTTCCTCACGTTTAGATCCTGATGAAACAAATGTCTTTATGGAGTTAAATCCTCCTGAAACAGATGAT
>CM067521.1:210861-233361 GCA_034509495.1 Acestrorhynchus altus | reverse complement strand
ACTTCTGACTTGAGACCTGACTCTCTGACTCTGAGGACTGAGACTTGGGACTCTGACTTGATATCTAGACTCCTGACCCCTGAGACGGATTCCTGACTCTGCGGTTGGCCCTGGTACCAGAAAAGTGCTGAAATTGTGTTGACAAGGAGCAAAAAAGACTGAAAGTTATTGAAAAGGGAGAAAAAAAGTAATAATGGATTAAATAAATGAATGAAGACGCTTTAGTGGTTCTGTTGCTATTACATGCTTATTGATATATAAGCTTATTATTTTATATTAGGCTATTATTGTTTACAATACATGATAGCATTAGGTTTGAAATATATTATTATTATTATTATTATTAAATATTTATATTACATTATTATTATAATATTATTTTATATTATATTATTATTATTATTAACATTGACATTAACATTATCTTTTATATTATATTATTATTACTATTATTAACATTTTAATAAACATTATTAACACTATCTTTATACACACACACACACAACATCATCTTTACACATAATACACACATATTATTCTAACATCATTTTTATACTATACTACAAATATCATTTTATAATATATTATTATTATTAACATTATCTTATATTATATATACATACGTTTATTAAACATTATCTTATATTATAATATTATTACTATTATTATTAACATTTTACTATATATATTATATTATTAATATTATTATTTCACTTTGATATTTACATTATATTGTCATTAACATTGCCAATAATATCATTCTTTATATTATAATATATTAATATTATTTATTAATAATATTTTACATTATAAATATATTATTATTATTATTATTATTTAACATTTATTTTATATTATAATATATTATTATTATTAATATTATTAAATACTTATCTTTATATTACATATTATTGTTACAAGCATTAAATATTATTTACATTATACACACACACACATTATTATTAACATTATTTTACATTATACACACATATTAACATTATTTCTATTATACATATTACATACATATTATTATTATTATTATTAACATTTTATATTATATTATATTATTATTATTATTAATATTATTTTTATATTATATAATATAATATTACATATTTACTAACATTATTTTATATTATAATATATTATTATTATTATTATTATGTTTATTATTATTATTGCATAATATTAGACTTTTATAAAGTATAATACTTTTATTATAATAAAGCAATACATTTTTTTTATTTTATATTCCGTAAAATCATTGTTTCAAAAATGTGAAATTATTAATCATTTCGCATGTTTCCTTATTGATATTGTTAAAGTTTGAGTCGTGCAATTTAAGCATTTTTGTGTTTTAGGAATCATCATCTTCTTCAGTCGCTTCTTCTTGCTCTTCTTCTTCTTCTGTTTTTCTCTTCTGTTTCTTCTTCCTTCTGTTTTCACTTTTTTCTTTCATTTCTTCTTCTTTCACTTTCTTTCTTCGTTTTCTTCACTTTCTATTTTTCTTCACTTTTCTTCACTTCTCTTTGCTTCCACTCTTCTTGCTTCTGCACATTTTTTTCTGTTTGCTGATCTGTTCTCTTCGTTTTGCTTCTTCGCTTTCTTCTTCTGCTTCTTCTGTTGCTTTTCTGTTTCTTCTTCTGCTTTTTCTTCTGTTTCTTCTTCTGTTTCTTCTGCTTTTCTTCTTCTGCTTCTTGCTTCTTCTGCTTCTTCTGCTTTTTCTGTTTTTCTGTTTTTCCTTCTTTGGTTTCTTCTTCTTGCTTGCTTCTTCATCTTCTACTTTCTGCTTTCTTTCTTCTCTGCTTCTTCTTCTCCTTCTTCTCTTCTGTTTCTTCGCTTCTTCTTCTTCTGCTTCTTCTTCGTTTCTTCTTCTTCTTCCTTCGTTTCTTCTGCTTCTTCTTCTTGCTCTTTCTGCTTCCTTCTGCTTCTTCTTCTTCGTTTCTTCTCTGTTTCTTTCCTTCTTCCGCTTCTTCTTCTGCTTTCTTCTTCTGCCTTTTCTGCCTTCTGTTGCTTCTTCTGTTTCTTTCTTCTGTTTCTTCTGCTTCTTCTTTCTGCTTCTGTTTCTTCTTCGCTTCTTTCTTCTTCTGTTTCTTCTGTTTTCTTCTTCGTTTCTTCTGCTTCTTCTTCTCTGCTTTTCTCTCTGTTTCTTCTGCTTCTTCTGCCTTCTCTGCTACTTCTTCATTTCTGTTTCTTCTCTATGCTTCTTTCTACTTCAGCTTCTTTCTTCTTCTTCTTGTGTGTGTGTGTGTGAGAGAGAGAGAGAGAGAGAGAGAGAGAGACAGGAGGAGACAAAATGAACTGCTTTATTAATGAGCTTTTATGTTCTTATGTGTGTGGTGGTTGTTGTTGTTGTTGTTGTTGTTGTTGTTGTTTACAGACTGGTGTACACTGTTATAGACGATAACCATCATATAACACCATTCAGCCTGAATGTGGAGTTGTAGGCGTGGTTTGCTGGTAACTGACGTGATCGGGGTTAATCGGTCCCAGGGTTCCTTTCACCACTTCATCCCAATTGAACAGCAGAAGGCGAAGTCTCAAACTCTTTACGTCCACAAAACTGACCCTGACTGACCTGTCCCACGTTCCTGTTAAACACTCTGGCCTCCTCGGTCCCAGCGCTGCACCGTGTTTAGTGCTCCCTGCTGTAGAAGGCCCTGCATTTATGCTTGGCTGATGCTCTTATCCAGAGACCGTTTTTCCACCTGACAAACTGTTTATGCCCCTGGAAGGCTGAATGAAACCAAGCCACAACGTTCTAAACATACAGCCACCAAGGTTTCCATAGCAACAGCTAATAGCCTATGACCTTTTGGGGAAGTGTCTCTCAAGGTCAAATGTCTTTTCTTTTCTAGGCTTTCTCTTTTCTCTCTGTCTGTCTGTCTCTCTCTCTGTCATATGTGCCAGATGTTTTGCAGATCTTCAGCTGCTGTAATTTAATTTAATATAGAATTCAGTTAGAAACTGATCATGTGCTGAAAATGCAGTAATTTGTTGATTTGTTTTGTATTTATTTACTTGATAGTAGAGAAAACAAAGTAAGAAAAGTGCACTTTATTTATTTATTTATTTATTTATTTATTTATTTATTAATTGTTGTTGTTGTTGTTGTTGTTGTTGTTATTAGAGATATGAGAGCTCAGGAAACTGGAACTCGGAGCAGCTGTGGTTGTGAGGTCATGTCTCCGTCCTCTTCTCCTCAGAGGTGTGTTTTTGTTATCGGTCTGGCTGATTAGTCGCCGGACGGTCTTCTCTGATAGGGTCGGTTGTGGTGTGTGCTGATGTATCGTATCTGGAACTTATGGAAGCCAGAAACCATAGTCTGCAGTACGCCAAGGTTGTCTAGGAACCCATACCAGCCCCACTTTGTCCTTCTCCTCTCCCCGCCTCTGGCTCAGTGTACTGGACGCACACCCTTGGTCAGTAGTCTCGTGTGTGTGTGTGTGTGTGTGTGAGAGACACATTAAACACATTTGTAAGCTGTTGTTTTTGTGGTCTGCTTGGATCTGCTGGCTGGTTGGGGTGCAGACCAGTTCCACATACATCGCGCCAGTGTGGAGGATTTTGCTGACGTACAACGTCCTGTGAGGGAAGTACGCAACACACTCTGTTTTAAAGGGCTGTTTCTTGATGGTATGCTTAATTTGCCTTGTAGCGTTTCCTTACTGACCAAACTTCTGTTATGACACACACACACACACACACACACACACAGGTTTATCCTCTTTGGTCATGCAGATACAGTTTCACCACGACTTTGCCGTTCCGTTTCAGTTTGTGGCTGGTAATCTCTTTCACACCTTACTCAACTTCCTCTCTCTCTTCCACTGATTGGCTCAGAAAGCTCGACGGTACATTTTCAGTCGTGTCGTGCTACTTGCTGGACAGAGGTCTGAAAATGCAGATGTACTGAAGTTTGGTGACGTGGTGTTTTGTAATACCGTGTCAGTTCAGAAAGGTGTTGATTTTTAACGTTTAGAGTTTAGCTGTAGAGGTTGGTGTCGGATGGTGGTTCAGTCTATGTTCTGGACAAAACTGTGATATATTGTGATATGGCTTGGTCTCTTTCTGATGGTAGATGCAGCAGGCTCTGACATCAGTGGTAGTATGTTTACCTTTTAGGTCCCTATGATGTTTGAGATTGTTGAGACTCCTTTACGCACCTTGTCTCTGCTGAACAGTTGTTTTAAATCTTCTGAAAATTTCAGTTACTTTCTGACACAGTGAGGATCCTTCCCACGCTCCTCACATCTATGATCTTCCAGGCCTCTAGAGAGCTCTTGGAAACTAGCGATCCTATGAAACTGAAACTGATGTTAATGATTGTAGTACTATAGTTCTGAGATTGAAGAACTGTGGTTTTGCTACACCACAGTTTAGATCTTTACGAGTTTACAAAACACCATGTATAAGGAAGTAGATGATTTAGCATGTTTTCACCAAACGGGGGTCCAAACGGGGGTCCAAACGGGGGTCCAAACGTCCACACACTCTTATGAGAATGGGAATAGTGGATTCCTCATCAACAGCGTGCAGAGGACATGAATAATACATGCTGGCAGTGCAGAAAGAGCAGCTTCACACCTGCTGTCAACCAGCCTACATTAACTCTGTCACACACACACACACACACACACACACACACACACACACACACACACACACACACTGACTCACCAGCACCATCAGAGACGGAAATGTTTACCACTACTCATGGTTTTCAGCTCTGCTGTTGAATATCTCTTTCTGTGTCATGATCAGATTATATTCCCTTTTGTTCTCCTACACAGAGTTTACCACACAGGAGCACGTCGTAGATCTATAATTACATTTATACCCTGTGTCCACTCACTGTCCACTCTATCAGACACACTCCTACCGAGTGTCTCCAGCTGGTAGATGTAAAGTCAGAGACAGAAGCTCATCTGTTTCTGCAGTTTGTGTTGGTCGTCCTCTAGTCCTTCATCAGTGTCACAGGACGCTGCCCACAGACGCTGTCGCTGGAGGTTTCTGGCTGGTGGACTGCTCCCCGTCCAGCAGTGACACTGAGGACCCAGTCGAACGCCTTCCGCGAACTTTAATGCCCTTGATTTCTGAAGAAACAATGATTGAGCAGGTGTCCTAATACTTTAGTCCATATAGTGTCGTGTATTCTGATTCACGAAAGCGGTCAGTAACGATGTATTCCAAGCGACAAGACACATCAACACGCTTGAGCTGCAGGCCGGGCGCCCGTTGAGCGGAGTTGCGGTAGTTAAGGTGTCCGCCTGGCGCTAATAACGCCTTTGTGAGGTAAATGGACACCAGGACTACTGCACCGAGAGACAGGAGCACAAGCAGTTTCACCTTCAGGGAGACAGGCCAAAACACACACTCGCAGTTTTCAGTTACTGAACGATACTCGTCACTCGTACCAGCAACACACACTAACACACCACCACCAGTCAGTGTGACTGTGAAAAGGAGAATGACCCACTACCTGCCATCACTTGCCTGTGTGTTCAAACTTGATCACAAGCATCAGGGGTGAAAGGAGGAGAATAAAGCCTGCAGAAACGGTGTGATTATGCTGATTGGTGTAGTTGGCGTATGGAGGCTGTAGTGTGACGTGTAAATGAGAAAGGTGGTCAGATGTCTGTGGGTCCAGCAGACAGAAGCTGGCGGAGTGTGGACGGCGCCTTTAAGAGACCTGCTCTCACCGCATTCTTGTCTTCGATACTGGATCTCAGAAAGTGGCTCAGCAGGTTTGACTGAGCCCTGATACTGTTCTCCCTCTCTCTGTTTCTCTTACACACACACACACACACACACACACACGTGCACACGCATGAGGTAACATATTTGCAAGTGGAGCCTCCACACACACACACACACACACACACACACACACACACACACACACACACACACACACACACACACACACAATGAGGCCTGTTTTACTGAGAAATCGGCTTTTCCACACTGACCTAGAGCTGCCTTTCAGAGGGGGGTAGAGGGGTAGGCACAGAGAGGGGGGGTTGGGGGCAGAGTGAGGGGCTCTTGTTTCTGAGTCGAGGGGGGCTAGGGGATCAATATTCTGAAATGACAGTCACATGGAACCTACCTCCACTGACCTTGAACCTGGTCCTGCTTCACATCACTTCTTCTTTCTTTCTTTTCTTTCTTTCTTTCTTTCTTTCTTTCTTTCTTTCTTTTCTTCTTTCTTCTTTCTTTCTTTCTTTCTTTCTTTCTTTCTTTCTTTCTTTCTCTGAACACGCTTTCACCCGCTCATCTTCGTAACTAAAGTACAATTCCGAAATAAGCAAGTGCCCTCTATACACCATATTCCAACCAACTAGAAATAGGACCCTGCTCAACAAATTATCCTATCAGCTCCTCTGACCGTACAGGAACTCTTTTGTAGTTCTACACAGACTGTAGTTTAAACACTGTGTCCACTCACTGTCCACTCTATTAGACACTCCTACTCTGTTGACCTGATAAATGATTCTACAGTGAGGAAATAAGGAGCTGGACATAATGTCAGAGGTGCTGCCCAAAGCTAAATGATCATCACAAGGCAATGACTGACACGGCATTTGTACTTCTAGAATGATCTGTGACCTTCTTTCTGGCTTTGGCTCTTATCTGGACTGCACACAGACCTTTCTAGAGCATCACATCATCAACAGAGACGCCATTTGTTGTCACAGGTGAGTTGCGGCAGTGATGGAGTGATTGAGACGTCTTCTTACATTTGATTGTTTTGAGTTCAGCTGCTTGAACATCAGTGGCAGCAGCCTCACTTCTGCACGAACATCTGCACATCTAGATGTGGCTTGGAGATGTGGTTCTCTGTGAACAGCCTGATGCAGAAAATGTTGACTTAAACAAAGAAGCTTCATGAGTGCTGGCAACGTCATGCCTGTGTGTGATTCACTCCACTTAGTGGTCAAACGCCTACTGGCAAGTCTAGGCTTGATGACTAACCCAGGAACCCAGAGGAATCTAACAGTGATTTAAAGCACTAGAGAGATTAGTGCGACAGCCCTCTGAACATGCTTCGCTTATTGGCCTGTGCCTCCTGGGTACAGAGTGGGGTGCCACGAGCTCTTGGAGGACAAATTGTGAATTGCTGCTATTGACTTTGAGGACCTCCTCCCAGGTGGGCCGAGTGATTATTACAGTGTGTTGGGCCTAGTAATCCTAAACTAGGCTGTGTGTGAGGAGTTTAGAGATGAAAGAGAGCTGGATTGGACTGACTTCATCCACAGGAGAAGATGAATATCATCTCACCTCCAGTAAACCATGTCAAGGACAGACAGTCCAGTTTCCCAGCTCAATTCACTTGAAGCCGCACTCACTGACTGCACTGTTTAACCTTGAGTTCGTGTGCAGCCTGTGCTTCCTCAACACTGTATAAAACTGTTTTAGGTTATGTAAAGGAGTCAGGACACACACACATTGTCAATACAAGAGACTCATTACGCTGTTTTAGTAAAAGTACTAATAAGGAACAAACCTATCAGCGCAATAATAGGACAAATAGAGAGAGGTGATCAGTGTGTGTGTGTGTGTGTGTGTGTGTGTGGTGCATGATCTAAACATTATATGTAGACACTATATAGAATTTTAACATGGCACAGACTACTTATTAGTTTAGTGGTATTAGAATTATTTCACCCTGGATCTTCTTAAATGATCAGGACTCTACAGGACCACCACAGAGCAGATATGATGTGGTGTGGGTCATTTCAAAGTACACTGCAGCTACCTGACATGGTGGTGTTAGTGTGTGTTGGCACGAGGATCAGACACAGTAGTGCTATGGAGTGTTTAAACCCCCGTGTCACTGCTCGACCGTGAACAGTCTGATCGACCAGAACAGTCCAGGCTGGCAGCGCCTCTGTGATTTAAGATCTACAGCACGCACCTGCAGACATGTTTATGTCCAAGTAGTGACATTATTTTTGGCTTTCCTTGGAAGCATGCAAATATTTCACAACACATTTCTGCAACGCCAAAAATGACCTTCACCACATTTGATGGAAAATTGCTTGCATATCAGAATGCATTTAACCTGTGTGTCTTAAACACACACACACACACACACACACACACACACACACCCTCCACCCATGATAATTCAGAGTCTCTGCAGCTGTAAGCTGTTCAGTGGCTGAATCTGGTCCTAGTCCACCTGAGGGTTTAAACCCATTGAAGATGTTTCATTTTTGAGCTTGAGACAAAAACCGTGACGATATTTGTCATTTTAATGAAATATGCAATTCCACACTCAGGACCTGTGCTCTCCAATATCAGAAATGTAGACTTGACAGATAGTCGTAGTGTCAGGATTCCACTGAACACGGCCTCTGGCGGGCTTTTGTGATTGATGAGAAATGACTCCTTTAATTGATAATGCCCTGTTTATACTTTACTGAAAGAAAATTAACCAACAGGAATACATGTGTTGTATGGAATGATTTTATCAATACAAGCTGTAGTCACTGACGCCAGCCAAGCACGTGAATGTTATCGCAGTCAGTAACTGCACTGTTACTGATCTTTAATACCGCTACCGGTCTGTGTTTCTGATACAGTTTGTAGTAACTACACTGTTAAGCGATCTTTAATACCGTATACTTGACTGTGTTTCTGATACAGTTTCAGTAACTAATTGTTGTTGATCTTTGGCCAACAAGCATCGGACTGTGTTTGATACTAAATTTCAGTAACTGCACTGCTGATCTTTAATAATCACATCGACTGTGTTTCTGATACAGTTTCAGCAACTACAATTGTTACCATCTTTAATACCGCTACCGGACTGTGTTTCTGATACAGTTTCAGTAACTACACCGTTGTTGATTCTAATACCGCTACCGGGATCGTGTTTCTGGATACAGTTTCAGTAACTACACCGTTAAGCGATCTTTAATACCGCTACCGGACTGTGTTTCTGATACAGTTTCAGTAATCACACTGTTATTGATTCAATACCGCCACCGGACTGTGTTTCGATACAGTTTCGTAACTACACTGTTACTGGATCTTTACCACCGCTAATGGACTGTGTTTTGATACAGTTTCAGTAATCACATTGTTAAGTTGATCTTTTAATATCAAGCACCGGATCAAAAGTTTCTGATACAGTTTTGAAAATTAATTGCTGATCTTTAATACTGGCTACCGGACTGGTGTTTCTGATACAGTTTCTGGTACTGCCAATTGTTATCGATCTTAACATCAAGCACCGGATCAGTTTGATACAGTTTCAGTAACTACACTGTTGATCTTTAATACCGCCACCGGACTGTGTTTCTGATACAGTTTCAGTAACTACACTGTTATCAGATCTTTACTACCGCTACCGGATCGTGTTTCTGATACAGTTTCAGAATTCACACTGTTACTGATCTTTAATACCGCCAATCGACTGTGTTTTCGATACAGTTTCAGTAACTACACTGTTACTGCCGATCTTAACACCGCCACCGGATCAGTGTTTCTGATACAGCTCAGCAACTAAGACCGTTAATAATAATAACGGGCAATGGACTGTGTTTCGATACAGTTTCAGTAACTACCGTTACTGATCTTTAATAATGTTACCGGACTGTGGTTTCTGATACAGTTTCAGTAACTACACTGTTGTTGATCTTTAATACCGCTACCGTCTGGTGTTTGATACAGTTTCAGTAACTACACTGTTGCTGATCTTTAATAATTGCCACCGGATCGTGTTTCGATACAGTTTCGTAATCATAATTGTTGCTGATCTTAATACTGCTACCGGACTGTGTTTCGATACAGTTTCAGTAACCACCGTTGTTGATCTTTACCGACTGCCAATGGACTGTGTTTCTGATACAGCTTCAGTAACTACACTGTTGCCGGATCTTTAATAACGCCATCGACTGTGTTTCTGATAGTTTTGCAATCACACCGTTACTGATCTTTAATACCGCTTACCGGACTGTGTTTCTGATACAGTTTCAGTAACTACACTGTTATTGATCTTTAATACCGGCTACCGGACTGTGTTTCTGATACAGTTTCAGTAACTACACTGTTACTGATCTTTACGACTGCCACCGGATCGTGTTTCTGATATGCTTCAGTAACTACACTGCTGATCTTTAATACCGGCCACTGGACTGTGTTTTGATACAGTTTCAGTAACTATAATTGCTGCCGATCTTTAACACTGCCATCGGACTGTGCTTTGATACAGTTTCAGTAACTACACTGCTGATCTTTACACCGCCAATCGATCATAAGCTTGATACAGTTTCAGTAAATCACACTGTTATTTGATCTTTAACACCGGGTTACCGATCTGATACAGTTTCAGTAACTACACTGTTACTGATTCTTAATAATCGGGCCACCGGACTGTGTTTGATACAGTTTCAGTAACTACACTGTTACTGATCTACTACCGGCACGGACTGTGTTTCTGATACAGTTTCAGTAACTACACTGTTACTGATCTTTTAATACCGCTATCGACTGTGTTTTCTGATACAGTTTCAAAATCACACTGTTACGATCTTAATAATGCCACCGGACTGTGTTTCTGATACAGTTTCAGTAACTACAATTGTTACTGATCTTAATACCAAATTGTGTTTTGATACAGTTTCAGAATTGACCAGCACGATCTTAATACCGCCACTGACTGTGCTTGATACAGTTTCAGTAACTACACTGTTGCTGATCTTTGGCCACTGCCATCGGACTGTGTTTCTGATACAGTTTCAGCAACTACACCGTTGATCTTTAATATCACATCGACTGTGTTTCTGATGCTTCAGTAACTACACTGCTGCTGACCTTAATACCGCCAGGATCTGTGTTTGATACAGTTTCAACTACACTGTTACTGATCTTTAATACCGGCTACCGGACTGTGTTTCTGATACAGTTTCAGTAACTACACTGTTACTGATCTTTAATACTGGCTACCGGACTGTGTTTCGATATGCCTTAACCACACTGTTGATTCATCGCCAATGGACTGTGTTTCTGATAGCAGTTTCAGCAACTACACTGTTACTGATCTTAATAATCGCTACCGGACTGTGTTTCTGATACGCTCAGCGTAACTACACCGCTGCTGATCTTTTATCATCAAGCATCGGACTGTGTTTTGATACAGTTGCCTTCGGCAATCATTAATGTTGATCTTAACACCGCTACCGGACTGTGTTTCTGATACAGCTTCAGTAACTACAATTCGCTGATCTTAATACCGCCACCGGACTGTGTTTGATACAGTTTCAGTAATCACACCAGCGCGGGATCTAATACTAGCTAGGATTCCCTACAGTGCATGTGAACAGGAATCTCAGGTTCTCAGCCAAGTGTTTTTGGTTACAGGTAGTTGATGAACAACTTTGTTGGCTTAACACTCCAGCACGATAGGCCAGTTACTCATCACACATGATAATGTAGTAAAGGAGGTTTCCTTCACACCTGTAGTGGAATGGAACATCCAGGAACATGCTGGTGGTCTTACTGAAGTCTTGATCATGTTGTTGATGTCATTTATAATTCAGGAAAATGCTGCGATAGATAAAATGCAACCAGTAGAGTTTTATGATACGGTAATGGTGTTGTAAAGATGGTAGTGTCAGTGTTTACACTGTGCCTGTCTCGCAGTTCTCTGTGTTATTATGCTGCACTGCAAACAACCTTGAGTCATGGCTGTAGTCACAATACACGTTAAAGGAAAGCGGCCTTTTAAGCACGGTGTTTGCTGAACTGCTGGCTGTGTGGCACAGTTTGACTCCCTCTGGCAACAAAGACACACACACACACACACACACACACACACACACACACACTAATGATTGCTGCACTAATAATCAGTAATACAAAGTAAGTTTCCAGGTCAAGCACAGAACACTGTGTACACTAGGGCCTCACTGACACCCTGATCATTTTGTGAGTCTTGTTTTCATATGTACAACAATCAACCATAACATTATGACCACCTCCTTCTTTCTCCTCTCTGTCCACTCTATCAGTTCCTCTGATCACACAGGAGCTCTTTGTGGTTCTATAATTCCAGACTGTAGTTCATCTGTTTCTCTGATACTTTATTCTCCTCCTTTCACCCTGATCTTCAATGATCAGGACCCCACAGGACCACCACAGAGCAGATATTATGTGGGTGGTGGGTCGTTCTCAGCACTGCAGTCACACTGACATGGTGGTGGTGTGTTAGTGTGTGTTGCTGGTACGAGTGGATCAGACACAGCAGTGCTGCTGGTGTTTAAACCCCTCAGTGTCACTGCTGGACCGAGAACAGTCCACCAACCAGAAATGTCCCTCTCCCTCTTTCTCTCTCTCTCTCACTCTCTCTCCCTCTTTCTCTCTCTCACTCTGTCTCTCTCCCCCTCTTTCTCTCTCTCTCTCTCTCTCTCTCACTCTCTCACTCTCTCTGTCACTCTCTCCCTTTTTCTCTCTCCCTCTTTCTCTCTCTCACTCTCTCTCTCTGCCTCTTTCTCTCTCACTCTCTCTCTCTCTCACTATCTCTCTTTCTCTCACTCTCTCTCTCTCACTCTCTCCCTCTTTCTCTCTCCCTCTTTCTCTCTCTCCCTCTTTCTCTCTCTCTGTCTCTCTCTCCCTCTTTCTCTCTCTCTGTCTCTCTCTCTCTGTCTCTCTCTCTCTCTCTCTCTCTCTCTCTCTCTCAGACACACACACACACACACACACACACACACTCACACCCACCCTTTCCTCCCTTGCTGTGTGTGCTCATTTTTTCCACTCTCTCCTGGGAATCTAGTGGGTCTTTTTTCTCCATGTTCTGTTTTTTTTTCAGTCATATGCAGCTTTGTGTGTGTGTGTGTGTGTGTGTGTGTGTGTGTGTGTGTGTGTGTGTTCTATTGCCACTTTGTCTGAAAGCATTGAATTGTTTCATTAGATAATATTTAACACACTGCACAGCCTGTTCTTACACCAGTCTCTGTTGATTGTACATCACTTTCTGTTTTAGTGTAATTTTATAAACGTTCATAACTATAATCTACACCGTAACATACACCGTCATCCAAACCTAAACCTAACCTTTACTTATTTGGATTAGATGTCCGTCAGGACTCTTATCTGGAACTGAGATTGGTCAGGACAATGAGACACAGATGGACTGTAGCCGTGGTTCTGGTCCTGGTGTCCAGCTGCAGAGTGCACGTTATGTCATAAAGCACTTCCACAGCTCTGGTGTTTCTAGGGTTGGAAGTGTGGTACAGCTGAAGAGCAGAAGAGGAAGGAACGTTTAAAGGTCAGAATTGCAGTGATGGTTCAGCAGCGATTATATTATTCAGCCCTGCTCCATCTCCCTCCACCTGTCCCCATTTCACTTCTGCTTTAAACCAGCATAAAGAAGAATTCAACCAGCACGCCCACGCACACCCTGCTTTTTCCACCCCTTTACTCAACTATCTGCTGGCCTCCGTTCCAACTTCTGGATTACCCATCTTGCGACAACCGAGAAGGTCCTGTTAACCATATATGGGTACTGAAGCTGTGGTCTGGGTTGGTGTGCACTGTGGTCCAGCAGCGTTTCTCTATAGCATTGGTTCAACTGCTACTGAAGAGAAGGACCTTCTACATGCATCTCTGTAGTGGCTCCTGTCATACATCGAGTTCATGGATTTTCTGATTTCATTGGTTATATTTGGGCTTGACGCTGGTGTGGGGCAATAATGTCTTTCCATAAGATTAAATTCTACCCCCAGGTCCACACTGAAACGCTGAAAGGCACTTTGTCTGAGGGCTGTTTTTGTCTTCCAGGCTGAGAGTGTTAATTGCCTAAGCAACGTGGGGGCCTTTCAGCTGGTTGGAATCTGTGGCTAAAGTTCTCCATAATCCTCACCATAGCAACTTACTAAAGCCCAGTGCATTCACACACCCCGTCTGGAGATACGTGCTGGTTGCATGCTGGTCTGTTGTGTGAGTCTAAAGAGGGGAGAAGTTCAATTATATGTTCTGTTATTGAAGCATTGCCAAAAAAACAAACATTATGACCACCCCTACACTCACTGTCCATTTAATCAGCTCCTCTGACCACACAGTAGCACTGTGTCCACTCACTGTCCACTCTATCAGACACTCCTACCGAGTAGATGTAAAGTCAGAGACAGAAGCTCATCTGTTTCTGCAAAGTTTGTGTTGGTCGTCCTCTAGTCCTTCATCAGTGCTCACAGGACGCTGCCTACAGGACGCTGGACATTTCTGGTTGGTGGACTGTTCTCGGTCCAGCAGTGACACTGAGGGGTTTGTTACAAGCCCGGTTCCTGTCGTAACCTGTACTAGACGTCTGGAGGTGATGAGCTGCTCTCCAGTATCAACAACACCATGTTCTCGTGAAACTGCGGTCATGTTTTACGGTTTGACTCGGGATTCCTCCGGTGGGCTCTGCTTTGGTTCTGCTTCTTTTAAAGGAAGAATAACATTGTTTGAGGTTCACGGTTCGGCAGTTGCATGTAGTAAACGTTTGATATTCAGCAAAGCCAAGAAAAATCAATTTGGACAGCAAGTGATTTAATACGACAGGCCTATTCTGAGCACCGCTGTGGACTGCAGCCTGAACCTGCTTCCTTCCAGAGCTTTAAAACTGCTTCCTCATCCTTGCAGCTGGACAGGGACTTCTGTCTTGTCGTCACAAGATCTGTAGCTCCTGTTCTGTGTGTGTGTGTGTGTGTGTGTGTGTGTGTGTGTGTGTGTGTGTGTGTGTGTGTGTGTGTGTGTGTAATCTCTGTGATTATGTTGTGTAAGAGAGTAGAGGCTAAGAGTTGGTCAGTTATGAGACGCTGTAACTGGGCATTTGTCCGCGGGTGTACGCTGTAATACTGCCCGGAATTCGGGCCGACTTCGGTTAGTGTTTGGAAAGCGACGCAATGTGGAACCTAAAAAAAAACGGTTTATGACGTGCAGGTTTTATTTTTGAATTTTCCTTTCCACATTTAGGACGTGCTGAGGTGATCAGAACAGTCTTTCATAGTTGAGTGAAGCATGGTGAAAAGGGCCTGAGCTGAAGAGCGTGAGGTTGACGGGACCAGCCCTGATGTTGGTGCTGCCGTGTCTGCAGGTCCGGTTCGGTTTGATAATGTGGACGTTTTGTTTTTCTGGCTGCTGTGTGAGAAACTACCTCAACTCAACTTTGGCAACATTTCCTGCCACTTCCTGTGCATTGGGCCAAGCCTGTAAAGAGCTGTTTCACCATCTGACCGTTGTTTCTCTGTCCCTGTGTCTCTGTAGGTACAGCAGGTGAGAGTTCACCATGGCTCCGTTCCTGCGGATCGCCTTTAATGACTTCAGCTTGGGAAACCTCCCTCCTCTGACCGAGCAGCCCTTCTGCGCCATCAAGATGAAGGAGTCTCTCAGTACAGGTCAGTATGTTAGACCAGTAAAGCACTGGCTGCAGCACAAACCCAAATGCACCATGGATCCACCCCCGTGCTTATCCAGCAACACCAGCGGAATTACTGAAGAATGAAGGAGGACTGATCATGCTTTGGGCTTAAGTTGCAGCCAGAGGCATCAGGAGCATACATTAAAAGTTCTAGAATTAGAAATGTCCAGAGTTAAAATGGGTCCTTTTTTCTTCTCTCGTCAGAGCGAGGAAAGACCCTCGTCCAGAGGAAACCCACCATGTACCCTGCATGGAAGTCCAGCTTTGATGCTCATATCTATGAGGGGCGTGTGATCCAGGTTCTCCTAATGAAGACGGCTGAGGAGACTCTCTCGGAAGCCACCGTGGGGGTGTCCGTCATTGCCGAGCGCTGCAAAAAGGGGAACGGACGCGCGGAATTCTGGGTAGACCTGCAGCCCTCGGGAAAGGTGATGATGTCGGTGCAGTTTTTTGTGGAGGATATCGACACAGGTGGGTTTAGATCACAGAAGGGTGATTGGAGAGATGGAATGGACGCTCTGAGACATAAAGGTGCTTTAAACCGTTCTTTGATCAGAGCTACAGGAGAAACATTTTGGCTCCATAAAAACTTGGTGGAGTTTGAAAGAGTGTAGAACCTTTTAAAGGCATAAAGCACCGTCACTCACTCACAGTTCTTCTGTGGCATTGATTTCAGAATCATTTAAATCACCTTTATTTTAAGAGTGTAGTGAGGCCAAAGGGGAGAAATGCACCCTAGTGGTGAAACAGTGATTTGACACTCTTGGCTCTGATGATATAATGGAGCAAACATGGCTTTTATATGAATTCCCAGCAGAGACGTTTTATCAGGCAAAGTGAGACAGAACTTGATCATTTCCCTGAATGTTCATTCATATCATTTATTCTTATGAGTAAAGATACAACCCTAAGTAGGGGTGTGCTGATTTGATACTCAGTATGGGTATCGGTACGATGCTGGATAACAGATATTGATTCACAGGCCTCATAACTCAGAAGCAGGGACCTGCTGAGCCAAAGAGACTGAACAACAGCTCCCTCAGAGCTGAACAGCACTCCTTCAGAGGAGCCAGGCTCACGAGGGGGACAAACCCCCCCCGTACATTATTGATAAGGGGACAATAATTATCCATATCATTATAAATAGTTCAATAATGGTGATATTCTGAAATGACCACATCTGATTGGCTGAGCCACGTTCAAAGCCTTTGTACAACACATGATATACACACACCTCACACACACTGATCTACTACATATTGAAGATCTAGTAATTTTTACACAAACACAAACGTAACAGATGACACTCTCTGAAGAAAAGTCTATTGTTGATGTTTTTTTTAATAATATATTATATTATTAATACATTAATCAATCAGAGACGGACGTTTTAAGCCCCTGGCGTCGTTCCCTGTGATAACGTCACAGTGACGCAGCCTCTCCTGGTTTGTTTTTTTATTATAAGTACAATTTTATTTGAACTATTCAAAAATCTCAAAAGTTAGGGTGTCAGTTCTGGCAGATAGTGAAGGTTGCCGTATCGGTCAGTGCTTCGCCCCTACAGTGGACAGTTCAAATCGCTTTGGTGACGAATCTAAGAGTGTAGTTTGTAGTGGGTCGCTGTGGGAACGTGAGGTTGGCTTTAAACTTGCAGCGACGCGGTGTTGAAGTGTCTGGCAGACTGTCTCCGTCCCACCCCTTTCATGAGTTTCCTGAATAGAGGCGCAGTCCGGCCTATTTATAGAGCTCGTGTCTGAGCAGGCCTCCGCTCTGCTGGTCAGAAGTGTGAGCGGGGCTGCCGACAGCAGGTCCCAACCCAAAACACACACATCTACACATCTCCAACCCAGGGCTTTACACTGCCTCTGCTGTGGCTTTCTCTCTCTCTCTCTCTCTCTCTCTCTCTCTCTCTCTCTCCCTTCTCATCTGCTCTCGCTCTCATTCTCATGCCACTGTTTTATTTTTGTGTTCTCCTAAATTGTCCGGCCCCCTCTGACCTTTCACACACTCTTTCGTCAGCCGCCCTGCGTGTTCCACTGTGCCATTGGTTCTGTTTGCTCTGTCCGCTGAGTCAGAAGCTCCGTCTCAGGATTCTGTCTCCACCCTTGAAGACTGCGTGACGTTTTCATTAGATGGCAGAGTCACTTGGGGGAGGGAACGTTGTCAAAGTCACTCAGCATTTCAATGGAATCTGGAATGTGGAATTCCCCTCCAGATCATGGCCTGGTCTTTCAGGGTTCCAGTAGAGCTGGCCTAGTGCAGAGTTTGGTCACGGTCGAGTCGGGGACATGCACATGGTTTTGTGGGACAGTGATTGTCTGTCACAATAACTCATTTTTGAGGATCATAAACAATAATTTTGCCGTTTGAAGAGATTAATAAAGAAAACTGTAGGTGGGATGTTTCCATAGATTAACGGCACCAGATCAGAACACGCTCCCGTCAGAAGTGAGGTCAGACGTTTGGAGCCTAAATCACAATCAGGGGACGGGGGGGATTACACTGCTCTGTGTGACGGAGGAACCCACTGCACTGGTTTCATCATGTTCTTCATGGGAGCACCAAAAACACAATCCTTGGTTCAGACCATGGTTTGGACTTCCTCTCAGATCACTGCACTACACTCAACTGCACTTGAATCAAGGTGCTTCTTTCAGAACTGGCGTAGAAGAACCAGGCTGCTAATAAAGATGTGAGTGTGAAGAACCTTTTAAAGGCCTCGATAACCGTATACGAATGGTTCTGCATATGTGTTCTTTCTAGGGCGTTGCCTCTTTATTGTAATTGTACACTGTAAAGCTTATTCTTTAATGATTATTTATAATGTAAAAGAACTCATAAAAGAACACATTCACTGTTGTTTTGATTGTCATTCTTTCATCCCTCGTTCCTCCTGATCATTCTTCTCCACGCCCAGGCTTAGAGCTTCATTTACCCCACAGCCACCAAACTGCGTTCACGCAGGGCAGGTCCGTGAGCTGTAATCCACCGTCATACTGACCTGCACTTACCTGTTTGTTGTTTTTCCTCCCTCATTCCACCTAGCAACACCATAGCAACCAACAAGAATACTGTAGCAAGACCCTTCAACACCATAGAAACCAGCAAGAATACTATTGCAAGACCCTTCAACACCATAGCAACCAGCATGAATACTATAGCAAGACCCTTCAACACCATAGCAACCAGCATGAATACCATAGCAACCCCATATCAACCAGCTACAGTCTGTCAGTCTTATGAATAGGGTGCAGTGGTGTCAGTTATTCGTAATGCAGGTTTAAGGACGTGGATATGAATAACCTCATCGGTTCCAGTCGTTCTGTATTTTAGACGCACTGTTCTGTAATGAAATCCTGAACTGTCCTTCAGAAAGCAGGCCTTCAGTGAGGGAGAAGGAGGAGGATGGCATTCTCACGCTGAACAGACGGAGAGGAGCCATCAAACAGGCCAAAGTTCACTTCATCAAAAACCACGAGTTCACTGCCACCTTCTTCAAGCAGCCCACCTTCTGCTCCGTCTGCCGGGAGTTTGTCTGGTGAGTGAACTGGTGGATGGAGGGATGAATGGATGGACTGACTGTGAGAGCAATGAAATGAACGTTCTTAATTGTCTATTGTCTTAATAAATGTGTATCTTAAGGATGGAGCCCACTGCTGATGAAGGATTATTATCATTCAAAGTCTAGTCTATATTCATTATATATTTATGTGTGTGTGTGTGTGTGTGTGTGTGTGTGTGTGTGTGTGTGTGTGTGTGTGTGTGTGTTGGTACCATGTCTAATACCAGGGACTAGAGGGGACAAGAGGGGTATAAAGCCCACCAGCATTGAGCTGTGGAGCAGTGGAACTGTGTTCTCTGGAATGATGGAGCTCCATACAGTACTTTTGGGACAGCAGTGTTCCAGGATCTAGTAGAAAGTCTTCTCTAGACCTTGATTTGAGAAGAAACAGTGAATGAGCAGGTGTCCCAATACTTTTGCCCACAGAGTGGATGGTTGTATAAACACTCGTCTTCCTGTTCTCGTTCACTGTTAAGTCCAAATCCCACCCTCATATCTCAGCTGACCATCTGAACTGCTTTGAGCTCAGCCGTCCATTCCTGAGCACCGGAGTGTGTGTTCAGAAAAGGTAGAACCACTGGTTGCAGAACCTCATTCACGTAACGTAACACCCAGACCATGACACCAGACCGTCGACTGCTCATGTTTGGGTCCGAGGGGTGTCCGGCTTTGGCTTGTTAAAAAGGTTGGAACCCTAGCTGGAGGAATAGGCTTCAGGCTCACTGTGAAACATGGACCCTGTCTGAAGCTTTGCTGCCTTCAGACCAGGACCACTCACTGGATAATACCAAGATGTCTGCAGAGGTTATAGCAGAAGAAGTGTAATATAATGTCCAGAGTGTAGCTCAGTTGAAATGTTGGGGAACATAAGGAAGAACAGGCCAGAACTCCTGCGACCTGTTGTGCATTTGATTGAATCACTTCTACTCGGGGGGTTGAATCGGTTACTGAAGGCAAAGTTCACGTACCGTTTCAGACATAATATTGAATGTTGGAGGTGTCTGTTAACCCCTTAAACATGTCTCAGGTCACATGTATTTATGTTTATTTAGTAATAACAGTGTGAAGGGTGTGTGGAATTACAGTATTCCTGTAAACAGGGAAAGTCCTTTATCCTGAACCTAATCTGTCCTGGAGCAGAAGACATTACCGTTGTGACAGAGCTCAAAGCACCGTCAGGTCATGACATAACTCACACGTTCTCTCTGTGTTACAGGGGTCTTAACAAACAGGGCTACAAATGCAGACGTGAGTATTTTTCATTGCCACTGAAATACACACTCACCTGACCACCTCCTCACTGTCCACTCTATCAGCTCCTCTGATCACACAGGAGCTCTTTGTGGTTCTTTAATTCCAGACTGTAGTTCATCTGTTTCTCTGCAGACTTTATTCTCCTCCTTTCACCCTGATCTTCAATGATCAGGACCCCACAGGACCACCACAGAGCAGATATTATGTGGGTGGTGGGTCGTTCTCAGCACTGCAGTCACACTGACATGGTGGTGGTGTGTTAGTGTGTGTTGTGCTGGTACGAGTGGATCAGACACAGCAGTGCTGCTGGAGTGTTTAAACACTGTGTCCACTCACTGTCCACTCTATCAGACGCTCCTACCGAGTGTCTCCACCTTGTAGATGTAAAGTCAGAGACAGAAGCTCATCTGTTTCTGCACAGTTTGTGTTGGTCGTCCTCTAGTCCTTCATCAGTGCTCACGGGACGCTGCCCACAGGACGCTGTCGGCTGGACATTTCTGCTTGGTGGACAGTTCTCGGTCCAGCAGTGACACTGAGGGGTTTAAACACTCCAGCAGCACTGCTGTGTCTGATCCACTCGTACCAGCAACACACACTAACACACCACCACCATGTCAGTGTGACTGCAGTGCTGAGAATGACCCACCACCCACATCATATCTGCTCTGTGGTGGTCCTGTGGGGTCCTGATCATTGAAGATCAGGGTGGAAGGAGGAGAATAAAGTCTGCAGAGAAACAGATGAACTACAGTCTGGATTTATAGAACCACAAAGTGAAGTATAGAAACAAGGTCATAATGTTATGGCTGATCGGTGTATAATGGTGCTACAAAGGGTTCTTTGAGCAATGCCACAGAAGTCCATGTTTATGGAAGTGATGTGTGAAGAACATAAGGTTTAAAGCAGGTCCCTCACACTCCTCTATGACATCACCGAAAGCGCGTTTATGTCAGAGACTACGATCATTAAAGGTTTTAAACGAGGAGCTCGGCTGATGTATACGGTCCGGCCTGATCAGAACGCTGTGAGGAACATTAAGGGTTCTCCTGTTATCCATGCGGAGAACGTACTTCTCTCTCTCTCTCTCACACACACACACACACACACACACACACACACACACACACACACACACACACACACACACACACACACACACACACACACACGAGTGACGCGCGACGGAAAAAGGAAAGCGGTGGTGTTCTGTGTTCAGCAGAACGAGAGTCTGCCGAAGACAACAATGGAAAATAAAATCCCCCCAAACCCCCCCCTCCTGCCTCACTCTCGCGGCACCCTCAGCTGGCAAACTGCTGGTAAAATGCTAGTTTGACCCTCTCGATGTGGTGGCACAGTTTAATGGCAGGACCCAGTTTCAGGTCCATGCACTCCTGCACTGTGGGCAGATTCAGCAGCAGCAGGGCCTGGCCATCGATTTCCTGAGCAGAGAAAAACGCAAGATACAAGACGTGAAATAAGGTCAGGACATACACAGCGTTCTCGTGTGTGTGTGTGTGTGTGTGTGTGTGTGTGTGTGTGTGTGTGAGATTCAGTCGGACTGTATAACCCCATCACAGTAGAGAAGTGTCAGGAATATTCACCTGGTCCATGAAGATGCGGGCCAGAGGAGCACAGTCGGTGGTCCTGATGAAACGCACCACATCAGTAACACTCCATTCTAACGGACTGCTCTCTAAACACAGCTTCTGAGGAGCCTCACCAAACGGACTCTGCATCACACAAACAAGAACCTCATCACACACACTTTCCAATCCACTCCAAACAGTTATTCACACCGTTACCTACTGCAGATTCAATCAACCATAACATTACAACCACCTCCCTGTTTCTCCTCTCTCTGTCCACTCTATCAGCTCCTCTGACCACACAGAAGCTCTTTGTGGTTCTATAATTCAGACTGCAGGCTTTATTCTCCTCCTTTCACCCTGATCTTCAATGATCAGGACCCCACAGGACCACCACAGAGCAGATATGATGTGGATCAGACACAGCGGTGCTGCTGGAGTGTTTAAACTACTCAGTGTCACTGCTGGACAGAGAACAGTCCACCGACCAGAAATGTCCAGCCGACCTGTGGGCAGCGTCCTGTGAGCACTGATGAAGGACTAGAGGACGACCAACACAAACTGTGCAGAAACAGATGAGCTTCTGTCTCTGACTTTACATCTACAAGGTGGAGACACTCGGTAGGAGTGTCTGATAGAGTGGACAGTGAGTGGACACAGTGTTTAAACACTCCAGCAGCACTGCT
>CM067521.1:177912-210463 GCA_034509495.1 Acestrorhynchus altus | reverse complement strand
TCTCTCTCTCTCTCTCTCTCTCTCTCTCTCTCTCCCCCTTTCGTAGAATGCAATGCGGCAATTCACAAAAAGTGCATTGATAAGATCATTGGGAGGTGCACGGGAACCGCAGCCAACAGCCGAGATACTGTGGTGAGAACTGACTTCCTTAGTGACCACGTTCACCAGTTCAGTCCCATCAGCTCCACTGTGTGACAGTGAGAGTAGAAATACAGTGGAGCTCATGATATTGTGGTTAGTGTAGATGTTTTGCTTGGACAGGGACAGTATATATACTATGCTTTCATAAACTAAAATCCAGAGACCTTCATCTGCTGATGAGCTTAATGGAGACGCAGCTCCACCAACAGTGCCAAAATGTCTGAAATGTCTTTGTGTTTCTGCTTTTTATGAGCTCTAAGTCATGTCTGATCAACAGTGAAACAGAATGGACAACCAGTTACTAGAGACATATTTAAATCAGGTACTACCCTCCTGATTTAACCATGAAGGTGCGAAAGGTCACTAGGTTCCAAAGTGCCAAACTGGTCACTCAGAACATTAACAAACATGCACAACAGGGATCAGAGTCTGCTGATCAATAACAGTCTGTAACCACTTAAAGGTCCACCCAGTAGCCTGGACCCTGTCAGTCCTCTGGTTGGACCGATGCCTCTATTGGAGTTTTGACCATTTTGTCCACCTTTGATTAGCAGTAGAGACTAAAAGACATAAAATGTCTCTAAAAGACGTTAAACATGAGCTAGTTAGTTGTAGACTGAAGTCCAGAGGACTGAGTTAGTAGTTTCTGCTGCAGAGCGTGCTGGACGGCATTTCAGGGCTTCAGATCTTCAGAAGTGGGCACCATGCGGCAGGTTGGAGGCTGCCTCCGTGCCCATCGACCGCAGGCTCGGCGGTTGTGGGTAAACAATGGCTCCTTTGTTGTCATTCAGTTCCAGAAAGAACGCTTCAAGATTGACATGCCACATCGCTTCAAGACGCACAACTACATGAGCCCCACTTTCTGCGACCACTGTGGAAGCCTGCTGTGGGGAATGGTGAAGCAAGGACTGAAATGTGAAGGTGAGGGGCTCTTCTTCTCTACACACCCTCCCTCCTTTCCCCATTACCTTCTTCTGCAGGGGTGGTCTCTATGGAGAGCTACCGTCACCTGTGGGATTCAACCTTAATTGCCCCAACTGATCCAACTAGCTACTGCCTTCGGACGATCTTGATTGGCTGAATGGGGCATTTGTGGGGGTGTGGGATGGAGTTAAAGATAGGTCTCCTGGAGGACGGTTGTATATGTTATAGATGGTCTACAGGTGATGTGAAAGTGGATGATTTTAGTGTGTTAATCATACAGATGTCTCAGATATGGAGGTATATGCACATAAATCAAACAGGATTAGACATATATTTCAAATATGATGAATATTATAAATATTATAATTACTGATATTAGAAGAATATTCACACTCTGAACCTCTCCACGTTTCCCGTTACACCACAAACCTAGGATTGAGGTCTGGACTCTGACTGGGTCATTCTAACACACGAACGTGCTTTGATCTGAACCAGTTCATTGTAGCTCCGGCTGTATGTTTAGGGTCGTCGTCCTGCTGGAAGGTGATACTCCTCTAACAGGTTCTCCAGGATTGACCTGTATTTAGCTTCATCCATCTTTCCCATCAACTCTGACCAGCTTCCCTGTCCCTGGTGGGCACACTGGTGGGCTCTATTTACTAAATAGGTGATTGGAAGTATAAAGTAAATGAAATACAGGTCATACGGGGGGCTGTCACATATACTCTGTGAATGCTGGGTTGGATTTGATTGGCTCTCAGACTGTCTCTTTGTTCTTGTTTTGGTCCTAATTCTTCGTCCTTCCTCCATTCAGACTGTGCGATGAACGTCCATCACAAATGCCAGACTAAAGTGGCCAACCTCTGCGGAATAAACCAGAAGCTCCTCGCTGAGGCTCTGACTCAAGTGAGCCTGGTGAGTGACTCACAGCTGTTTGACACATCTGTCAATCATCTACTGTCCAGACGTTACACACACACGTTTTTGTTCGAGCTGAACGTAGCATAGTTTAATAGTGGACCTAGGAGTTATATTTATGACCTTCCTCAGATCTAAAGCGTCTCCACAGACCATTAAAACACCAGTGAAACCACTCATTCTTCTGTTTCTGTTCAGAAATCATCTACCAAGAGGCCTGATCCCACTCTGTCGGACATCGGCATCTACCAGGATATCCCCAAAAGCACTCCAGCTGACCCTAGTGGTAAGCTTCCCAGGTGGAATGCATAACCGTACAAAGACCGTAGGACCCTTCTTCTCTAACAGTAACCAATGAAATGTCTTTGTTTCCCTTTATCAGCAGTTTAGACACAGAACAGGATCTTTATGGGGATTTTTATTGACCGTCCCTCAAATCCCACCTCACAAAGTCACTAAATAAACACCCAAAACTCATTTTCAAATGAGACACGTTGGTTGTGGTGGCAGATTCTTAACACTCAAACACTATTTCACAGTCAAAACCAAAGTGTTCTCAGTATTTAAGATAAGATAACCCTTTATTAGTCATGGTCAATAAAACATGGTCATTAAACATTAAACCCTTTATTAAACATGGTCAATAATCACTCACTGAAGAGCATTATTTACAGGTATTGTATATCTGGAAATATGTCACATTGTTATATTGAAAAATAAAAATAGACAGAGGGGCAGAAAGCAACAGAAAACAGCTCGCTTCACAACAGCGCAGCAACAGCCAGCAGCTGATTCACAGTAAAACTACAGTGAAGATGGAAGAACATGATTTAAAACATCCTGAGGGGGTCACATTCTTTTGGACTTCTGGATCCAGAACTGAGAACTGATTTAATTAGTTAAAATCTCCTGACCCTCTCAGACCTTGCTGACAGGCGAGTCTCAGATGATGTACAGTATGTTTACAGTAAGTTAGGCAGCTGTCAAATTCAGTTGGGTCAAGTGGTAAAGTACCCTCGCTTCCCTGAATTGGCTGGACATGACTGAAGTGCCCTTGAGCTGCTGTTCTCCAGGGGCCGTGGATCGGGCAGGTGTGCTCACTGCCCCCTAGAGTAACACAGAGGCAGACTCAGCAGTGTATACGTTGGTTTGTAGGAAGAAGGAAACCCGTCTGTGTAGAACCTTTGATTATTTTCTTCACTAAAAAGAAAAAGAAGGCCAAGAAACTTTCTGATTAGATCTCATCTTCAGAAGATGCAGGATGGTGTTGAGACCTTATCAGCATCAAATTAGTCTTCAGATTATTTCTAAATCAAAACCTGTTTAATAACAGCTTGTTTTTGGACACTGTGGTTCAGTGAGTGACTGTGTGTGTGTGTGTGTGTGTGTGTGTTAGCAGATAATCAATATGGAAAGCTATGGGATGGTACGACTCCCACGCCCTCCACTGTTCCCTCTGCCACACATCAAACACGCATCAACTTCGACAACTTTGTGTTCCACAAGGTTCTGGGTAAAGGCAGCTTTGGCAAAGTGAGTCTCATAACTACTTTACATAAAACTACGTTACATTCCTCATCACACAGGAACTCCACCAGCGGTTCAGCACAGTGTTAAATGCGATCTGAGGATTGCAGGTTCAAATCCCGGTCCTGGTCATCAGCCAGAGTCTGAGAGGACATTGGCTGTCCAGCAATGATGCGGTTAGAAAAGAGGAGGTGGCTGACTTCACACGTATCAGATCTGGAATAATCCAGGTGGTCCAAGGGTGGACCAGTCCATGTGTACGTGCTCAACCTGCATACAGACTCTGACTGATCAGAGAGAGGGGGCGGGGCTGATCAACCTGCCTACAGACTCTGACTGATCAGAGAGAGGGGGCGGGGCTGATGATCAACCTGCATACAGACTCTGACTGATCAGAGAGAGGGGGCGGGGCTGATGACTTCACTGGCCCAAATTTCAGAATAAAAGTCCTGAGAAGGGATAATACTGTTATACAAACATAAATGAAACAACAACCTGAATGTCTTTTATTTGTATTATTTTTATTATGATGTTTGGGTGTACTGTCAGAACTGCTGTTGATTTATTGACGGGCCTCCTTGCATTAGGTGCTGCTGGCGGAGCTGAAGGGCCGCGGTGAGTTCTTTGCAGTGAAGGCTCTGAAGAAGGACGTGGTACTGATGGACGATGACGTGGAATGCACCATGGTGGAAAAGAGGGTGCTCTCATTAGCCTGGGAAAACCCCTTCCTCACACACCTTTACTGCACCTTCCAGACCAAGGTGAGAAGATCCTCCTCCCCGGTTCAAAAGTTCAGTTCGGTCGTGTTTGTCATTGTTTATTTTCAGAGCTATTTTATTGTCTAAATTCCACAGCAGTGTAAGACATGTTTGACTGTGTGAAATTGTGTCACAATTTCTTAATGAATGCATCAATGGATTTGCTCTGTATATACACAGATCGACCACAGACTTATGACCAATCACAGTTAGATGGACATTTCTGCTTGGTGGACTGTTCTCGGTCCAGCAGAGACACTGAGGGGTTTAAACACTCCAGCAGCACTGCTGTGTCTGATCCACTCGTACCAGCAACACACACTAACACACCACCACCATGTCAGTGTGACTGCAGTGCTGAGAACGACCCACCACCCACATCATATCTGCTCTGTGGTGGTCCTGTGGGGTCCTGTGGTGGTCCTGTGGTGGTCCTGTGGGGGTCCTGTGGTGGTCCTGTGGGGGTCCTGTGGTGGTCCTGTGGTGGTCCTGTGGGGTCCTGTGGGGTCCTTTGGTGGTCCTGTGGGGTTCTGTGGGGTCCTGTGGGGGTCCTGTGGGGGTCCTGTGGTGGTCCTGTGGGGTCCTGTGGGGTCCTGTGGTGGTCCTGTGGGGTCCTGTGGGGTCCTTTGGTGGTCCTGTGGGGTCCTGTGGGGTCGTGTGGGGGTCCTGTGGTGGTCCTGTGGGGTCCTGTGGGGTTGGTGGTCATAATGTTGAGGTCTAGCACTAGAGGTCTAATTGCTCAAAATAACTTTGGATGAAATGATGTTCGATTTGAATCAGCTGTGTTTGGGCAGTGACTCTGCAGAAGGACCGGTCTGAGCTGTTAGACGAGGACAGATTCTTCTCTGTGGTATTTGTACAATCTGCAGGCTTCAGACTGAGATGATGAAATATCCGTGGTGAAAACGCAGCCTGGAGATGAGAAGCAGAGGTCTGTTTGTTAAGCAGAAGTTTGTTCCTCGTTCCACTTTTCTCACATTTCCTTTCGGTTAGAGTTTTTTTTCCTTCTGTCATTAAACTGAAGTCAAAACTGCATCGACACATGAGGTCATGCATCTTTTCCATTCTCCTCTGGAGCCTGAAGAACACGCTTTCACACTTCTGATCCACATCATCCCACATGTTCCAAAACTTCTTCCATTGAGTTCAGTTCAAACTGGTGACGGTGTTGAGATACAGCTGGCAGTACGTCAGTGCCACTGTGAGACTAATCCTGACAGACCATGTGTTTCGTCATTGGAATCATTATTATTGTACATGAAAGTCTTGACTTGCTCGAAGGCTCAGATGATGACTCATCGAAAGTGCTGACTGGTACGTGTGTGTGTTTACAGGAGCACTTGTTTTTCGTGATGGAGTATCTGAATGGAGGTGATCTGATGTTCCACATTCAGGATAAAGGTCGTTTTGACCTGTTCAGAGCCACGTGAGTGACGCACTGATTTCTCCACATTGTTCTCGCACTGTAACCGACTGTTTCCTCACTAAACGGCGTAAACCACCACCATGTCAGTGTGACTGTAGCGCTGAGAATGACCCTCCACTCACATCATATCTGCTCTGTGGTGGTCCTGTGGGGTCCTGATCACTGAAGATCAGGGTGAAAGGAGGAGAATAAAGTCTGCAGAGAAACAGATGAACTACAGTCTGGAACTATAGAACCACAAAGAGAACCTGTGTGGTCAGAGGAGCTGATAGAGTGGACAGTGAGATTGGGGGACAGTTATTTAATACTGTAGTTAATACATGTATATTGTATTATATATAAATATGCAAATGAGTTGTATTGACATTTTTCTCTGCCTTTAAACCCCCCCAACAAACAAACAAACAAACAAACAAATAAATAAATAAATAAAAACATGTGATACCAAGCACTCAAATAGTTTTAATAAACCATGTCAATAAAAATAAATCAGGATCAGTGAAGAAAAGCAACGTTTGATCAACATTGAAGCCGATGTTTTAAGGCGTGGTTTCTGTTCTACGGGGAAACGATTACAGTGAGAAAGCTTTTTGTCGTTCTTCTCAGGTTCTACTCAGCAGAAATCGTCTGTGGCCTCCAGTTCCTCCATTCCAAAGGCATTATTTACAGGTGAGGTTTGTCTGTCAGCTGCTGATGGTGTTTTTCACCGTCAGTCCCCAAACTTCATCTGAGCTGACCAAGGATGAGTTGGTTAGAAGCTCAATCAGATGAGGAACGCTTGATTACACTGATACTGACCCCATTCCTGCCCAAAGGTCTGATCTCTGATGTTTCTATGTGCACGGTTTAGAGACTTGAAGCTGGACAATGTGATGCTGGACAGGGACGGACACATTAAGATAGCAGACTTTGGCATGTGTAAGGAGAACATGATTGGAGAGAACCGAGCCACTACCTTCTGTGGAACACCTGATTACATTGCACCCGAGGTGTGTGTGGGAAAATGCAGCCCGAGCATCCAATTAAAACCTTAACTGATATTTTATTATAGTTCATTATTACTAAATAATAATAATAAACTGTGTGTGTGTGTGTGTGTGTGTGTGTGTGTGTGTGTGTGTGTGTGTGGTCAGATCTTACTGGGGCAGAAATACACATTCTCAGTGGACTGGTGGTCATTCGGAGTGCTGGTTTATGAGATGTTGATTGGTCAGTCCCCATTCCAAGGCGATGACGAGGACGAGCTGTTTGAATCCATCAGAATGGACACGCCTCACTACCCTCGATGGATCACCAAGGAGTCTAAGGACCTGCTGGAGAAGGTACACAGCGTTTCCTCTGAAGATTGGAAGGGGATAATAAGTTCTCAAAGGTTGTAGACAGTGTACCGCCCATATCACCCAGCACTTGGTTCCGACAGCCTGGGCGGTTCTGCTGGGGCTCAGCCGTTATTAGCTAAATGAAGTCAAGGTGGAGTAAGAGACTGTATTATTCTACAGATGAACAAACCTGATATGAAAGGTTGGAAAGAGGTGGGTAATCCAGGTCCAAAAAGTAAGAATCCTGAGACAGAGCTGCCAGGTTGGAATGGAATCCTGGACTTGCTGGAGCAGAAATGTCCACCTCTGCCCACAATCAAAGGATTAATAACCTCCTACAAGTTTCACAGGAACAGAGTGGACTAGATGTGGCCTCCACACATCGTCCGTCATCTGTTGCCTGTGCAGTTATGTGACGTTTGTCCACAGAAGAGCGTGGTAGGATGTTTGATTATGGTATCTGGTCAGTAGACCTCCTGAAACATCTCAGAAAGCTCGAGGGGAAAACAGCAGGAGTATCGTGTAGTACACTACGGAGTCTACATGGTGTCCCCTTGTACCCTAAGGGAATTATTCAGTTATTAATCCTGATGCAGGAACCCTAGTGAGTTACTGGAGGACTGGCTGGTTTAGTGGATGTTGGAGTTCCACAGGGTTCTATGGCAGGTCCTTTAATCTGATGTATAACTACAGTACTGTAGTTCTGAGTATGAAGAACCAAAGTGCAGTAATGTTTGATAAATTGTAGGTACATTTATAGATTCATTCCTAATATTAAATGCATTCAGCAGAATCCCGAGGTCTTCTGACAGACCACCTCAGAACGCTTTGTGTACCACAGTTTGAGAACCACTGCTGTAGGAGAACCGTAAAGAAGCAAGTTTGTAATAGAAATGTGTGAATGTGTTTGAAGAACTTTTAAATTGGTAAAGAACCTTTACATCAAGTGAAGGTTCTTCAGACCACACATCTCTACTACAAACGTGGTTCTTTATGGAGCCAAAGTGGTTCTTCTGTGGAAGCAGTGTGCTGGATATATTAGATCATAACATGAATGGTAGATATGTTGTAATACTGATAATTACAGTTCTTTAATGGCAGCTGGGAACCAGATTATTTTGTCCACATGCTCCATGTTGACCCCACATTGTCCCTGATAGGACAAGGAAGGGGCCCCATCTGGGTTGTACACATTGGGTCCTAGATGGGACCCATATGAGATTAGGTCAGCTGTGAGAACGGAGCCCATTTGGGAAGCCCAACTGGGTCCCAGTAACAGCCCGTGCCCAACTGGAACCCACCTAGCCCAGGTTGGCTGGGTAATAATTTCTCACTGTGGAGAAAGTGACTGAGATCTTGTGAGCTAGTTTGAAGAACAAAGCTTGGTTCCAGACCCAGCCAGCATCTGGATGTGTTCACTTCCATCAGCAGCGCATCTGATTTAATGTCACTAAGCCCTGATTTACCATAACAGACTCCCGTGAGGAGAACTCTGGAGATGTTTAATGAACAATGTGATGTAATCCCATGGTTTTTGATCTTTCCAGAAGCATTGCTTATCGTTCAATCTGCTCGTCTGTTTTTACTCTATAGTTATTTGATCGAGATCCTTCCCGCCGGCTTGGCGTCGTGGGGAACATCCGAGGACACTCCTTCTTCAAGACCATCAACTGGCTTGCTCTAGAGAAGAGGGAGATGGCTCCCCCCTTCAAGCCAAAAGTGGTACGTTCCTTAGATTCATTACCTCGTCCAGAGTGCCACTGTCCACAGCATGTTAGTCAAACTCTGGTGATTAAGCTAATGATTAAGACAAATGATTTGCATAATGAGGAACATGAGGAACGTCTTCAGCCTGTGACACTCACGACTGAATCCGAACAATTAAAGCAGACTGATGATGAATCATTGGCTTCAAAGCTGGAATGAGGTCTAGCAGCATACTGACTGTGGGTGTTGTGTTTCTGGGTTAGAGGTTAAAGCACAGGACTGACTAAACATTCTCAGCACTGCAGGGACACTACAAGCTGGAGACACTCGGTAGGAGTGTCTGATAGAGTGGACAGTGAGTGGACACAGTGTTTAAACACTCCAGCAGCACTGCTGTGTCTGATCCACTCGTACCAGCAACACACACTAACACACCACCACCACGTCAGTGTGACTGCAGTGCTGAGAATGACCCACCACCCACATCATATCTGCTCTGTGGTGGTCCTGTGGGGTCCTGATCATTGAAGATCAGGGTGGACAGAGGAGAATAAAGTCTGCAGAGAAACAGATGAACTACAGTCTGAATTATAGAACCACAAAGATCTCCTGTGTGGTCAGAGGAGCTGATTGGATGGACAGATATACTAGATAAAAATCTGCTGTATAAAAATGACTCTAACTGCACCAAGAGCGTGAGATTGATCTGCTTGCTGTGTGAAGGCCGAGTGTAAACTCTCACTTCTGACTGACACGTGCTCTCCTCCAATCACAGAAAGCCCCCAACGACTGTAGCAACTTTGACCGCGAGTTCCTGAGTGAGAAGCCCCGCCTCTCGCACGCCGACAAGAACCTGATCGACTCAATGGATCAGGCGGCCTTCTCCGGCTTCTCCTTCATCAACCCCTCCATGGAGACCATCATAGAGAAGTGAAGTGGAGCCCTCCAGCACTGTGACCAAGCCTCCACCCCCTCACCAGTGTTAAAGGAATAGTCCAGCGTTGTTCAACCACTTATCTCAGTCTGGAGTGACCAGTGACCGTGAAACCGTATTTACACAGAGCTTGTTGACTTTGGTGGTGCTTTAAAAGAGTGACTAAATGTTTATTGGGGGTAAAATTCTGACGTCATATAAAGAACACTGATCGCTCTGAATGGAAAGAGACCAAAATACACAAAACTCATATTTATATACAGATCAAATCTGATAAAGAACATCAAATATTCATAAGGTTTGGCTCGATAATGTTGGAAAAGCGTGATTTGTCGGCTTGTTCTGGCTTCTTGCACAGATCTCCACAGTGAGCGCATGTAAATCTAGAAATCCAATAAAGGGAGCTGGATTTTCGCTCAGTAATCAGATTTCTGAGCGCACGTGTACAGCTTAGTCTGATCTCACATGCTCTGAACAGGGGAACCAGCAGGACTCTCAGGTCTTCCTTGTGTCACATCCACCTTCTTCTGTCAGTTCATTGGCTGGTTGCAGAGTAGAAATCTCGTGTAAACCCGGAGTTTTCCCATTATCTGATTATCCAAGTGCATGAAGATTTTCTGCACTTATCTGATTATTCAGTGACTAACAGGAGCCTTAACTTAGCTTTTGGTGGAGATCCGTCTGACCTTCTTCTCCAAGCTCCAGTAAAGGTGCAGTGCAGAAGGTAGAGATGAAGTCTGAAAGATGTTGGAAAATTCCTTTAAACACACACCCTTCCACAGGGTCTAACCCACAAGTGCTCCGTCCAGCCTCGGCAGGAAGTGAGTAACACCCGTCTGCAAACGAAGCTTGGTCAGATGAGCTGTATTGCCTGCAGATATTTTGGTTCTGCAAAACACTGCAGCTTCGAATGGCAATGATCTGAGCTCCTTCGGGGTTTCAGTTCAGCGCTGAAAGCAGCTGGCAGTGAGTGTGCTGGTTCCGCGCTGCAGACAGTGCGCCCCCCGGTGGCCAAGTACTAGCTATTGGTATATATGTATTTTTCTTTCTTGATGATCAAAACTTGGAATCAAATGAACTTTCTATGACGTACTGTATTTGTTATATTCTAGGAGAGACATGTAGAATTTGAGCAGAGTTGACTGTATAAATGCTCACTCGTGCACGTGAGAAAACAAGCTATGGTTGGTAGTCAGTGCTGTGTTTGTTGGAAACCTCGTTTGCTGGATGTCAGTTGGTAATATGATCTGTGCACTTTCACAATTAAAGGTGCTTTAAATGGTTCTTTGAGAGATGCCTTAGAAGAACCACCTTTTGTCTTTATAATTTTCTATATTTCTGCATAAAAGTCCCAAAAGTAGGAAAGGAACCACATCAGATAAATGAGATGAAAATATTACATTTATTTATTGAGGAAAATCAGAATCAGAATTACTTTATTAATCTGGAAGGGAAATGAAAGTTCTTACAGCTGCACCATCTGTATACAATCAGAATGAGAAAACTAATAATAATAAAAGAGTACTAAAGAAAAAGCAGAATAAACACTGTGAATCAACAATTCTGCAGCAATAACTGTATCTAAACGTTTCCGTAACGGTTGGTCAGTCCTGCACTAATTTGAGTTCCTTCCTCCAAACAAACCAGCTTCAGCTCTGTGATGTTGGTGGTTTCCTCCATCAACTGCTGCTTCAGCTCCTTCACAACATCTCTACTGGATTAAGATCAGGACTCTGACTGGATCAGTCCAGAGCATTACCTTTACTCTTCTTAGAAGACTTGTGAGCTTAGGGTCGTTGTCTTTCTGCATGACCCACATTCTACTCAGAGATATATATACACAGGGTATGTAGTGAGGACCTGGGGCTGAAAGTCGTTCTTCAATGGCATCTCTTTGAAGCATCTTTATTTTTAGGATTGTGGCCTTATAGACAACAATCAGCGACTTTACCAGCCCAGTACAACCGAAATAATCACCATTACCGCTAATGTAGAAGACACACTTTCTTACAGTGCTAATCTGGGTTTCAGTGCTTATTGTTTGATTTTTGCCCTTTGGCTGTGATCTTGGACCCTCTTGTCTTTAAATGGATTAACGGTCAGCAGATTGGTGTGTGTAGGTGTAGGTTAGATAGCCTTCGGCTCCAGTTCACATAGTACTGAGTTGATCTGAACAACGTTAAAGAGCTACTTCAGTGTTTTTCAGTCGAATCTCTGTTTGGTGTGTCTGTGCCGCGTCGTCCGTCACCACAGACTGTACATTCAGTAACGGTTCCTCTTCTAAACTGGTGACCTGTTGAGGCGTTTACAGTAGGAGCCAACGGGCAGCTGCTTCGGACGCAGCGGATCAGGCTGTAAAACACTGGACGGTTCCTTCGCAGGCAGATGAATCCAGTTTCGTAACACTGAATTAAATCCCCTGGTCTTTGGTCTGCACATGAAACAGGTCCCACAGCAGAATCATAAGCGCTGAAGATAGTGTGAGTTACGTTGTTCTTAGACGGGTGTAGTTACGGTACTTGGTTCTCCTACAGAACAGATAGCGGGTGGAGGTGTAATGTCAGCAGAAATGAATAATTGAGGTATAGTATATGTAACTTTATTGTATGTGTAGGATTTTTTAAAGGATTAAGGTCTTGTATATAAACACATGTATGTATATTGTTCTGAGCTGTTGTTATTGGGATGCTGTTCTTTTTTACTGGTATTATTCTTCACCACTCAATAAAAGGCATCTTTATCTCAGGAGGCTTTAGTAGATTCTTCTTAAACCACGTTCTGCTTGTTTATTGACTTTCCTTCAACAACCATCAGCAAATAAATCATGAACCAAAATGACTACCATCAAAGTAGTGCCGCACAATTACAAATACACCATAAACATATGGTTTTGCTTCCTATGGAAACTGGCTCCATGGCTACGGTGAAACCACTGGTTCCCACTGGTTCCTGTACGGTGTAATATTAACCCATTATTGATTGGACCTCACAGCAGACTCCTTTCCAAGGGGATTTATCATTAAATCAATATTCCAGTCACACAAAAGTAACAATGCCATTGATTCATTTCACTGAGTTCCACACTCCGTCATAAGCTGCTGTATGGAATCATGAGATCTCAGTACTGTTTTAGTCGAAATCATGTTTTTATTCTCATGGAGTTTTTGTTTAATATACAGTGGCTTTATTTATAAATCAGTGTTTCTCAACCCTGGTCCTGGAGGCACCCCTGCCCTGCACCTCTGAATGCATTCCGTGCTTTAACACAGGCCCTGACACTGTGCAGGGCAGGGGTGCCTCCAGGACCAGGGTTGAGAAACACTGCTGGAAGTTTCTCAACAACCAACCATTGGACACCAAACCTCTGACTGCTGTAGTTCCCCTTTAATGCTCTGTGACAGGTTACGTCTCACAGCAGGGTTTCATAAATGATTCAGATGAATTAATACATCACATCTGCACTCACTGCTGACAGTGACAGCTGGAAACGGTTGACTCTACCGCCACCATGTGTCGGAGTCTGTTTTCGCTTTAGGTTGGCCTGTAAAGCCAGGATGAGAGCAATCTGTCTAAACTCAAATAAATATCAATGAAAAGAGACCATAATAGAAATAATAATTAATAATAATAATTAATAAATAATAATAATAAATAATAACTAATAATAATAATAATAAATAATAATAATGATAATTAATAAATAATAATAATTAATACTAATAATAAGTAATAAATAATAATTAATAAATAGTAATAATAATTAATAAATAATAATAATTAATCATAATAACTAATCATAATAATTAATAAATAATAATACTAATAACTAATAATAATAATAAATAATAATAATAATAATAATAATAATAATAATAATAATAAAGCCACTGAAACACTGAAAGCACAGCTGCAGCTCTGACCGGCTCAGTGAACTGCCAGGACAACAACCCCGTCCATAGTGTCTTCAGAGCTTTGTGCTTTTGTTTTGATAGGTTTCTACATTTACTATTGTGTGTGTGTGTGTGTGTTTGTGTGTGTTAGTGTTACCCTCCGTAACCCCCCGCCCCCCACACACACACACACACACACACACACCCTTTCCAATTCTACGTGCTCCCAGTATAAAGCTGTCCTCAAGCAACCACACACAACTGCGCAGTAGTAAGACAGCCAAGCAGTAATACAATCAGTCAGTCAGACAGTCAGGCAGTCAGACAATCACAAAGACAGTCAGACAGTCAGGCAGTCAGACAGTGAGAAAGGCAGTCAGACAGTAATACAGTTAGGCAGTCAGACAGTCAGAAAGACAGTCAGGCAGTCAGACAGTGAGAAAGACAGTCAGGCAGTCAGACAGTGAGAAAGGCAGTCAGACAGTAATACAGTTAGGCAGCAGAAAGACAGTCAGGCAGTCAGACAGTCAGAAAGACAGTTAGACAGTGAGAAAGGCAGTTAGACAGACAGTGAGAAAGGCAGGCAGTTAGACAGTTAGACAGGCAGTTAGAGTCAGAAAGGCAGTTAGGCGGGGGCGGGCCGGGGCGGGGCCGGGGCGTGGTCGAGGCGTGCAGCTGAGCGTCGCGCCTCCATTGGCCGCTGAGGGGGTTATTTAAAGCAGTAGGTGTGCGCTGTTCCGGGGTCAGCGCGTCCGCCGCTCCGCTCCGGCTTTACTCTCTTCAGCTGATCTCAGCACAGTGCGGGTGCGGGGCCGGGCGGCGCATGCGCACTGCTACTTTGTGCCATATTGGAATGAGGTCGTGAAAGACTGAAGCGGAAACAGAATCGGAGCTGAACCCGCGAGCAGAACCGAACCGAACCTGTGTGTGTGAGTCCTTTCTGCTCCGCTCCGCATAACGCCCAGTGAGTTCTGTCCGTCCGGACCGGGTTACTGCAGCGCCGAGAGAGAGAGAGAGAGAGAGAGAGAGAGAGAGAGAGAGAGAGCGAGCGAGAGAGAGAGAGAGAGAGAGAGAGCGAGAGCGAGAGAGAGAGAGAGAGAGAGAGAGATACATACACACTCAGAGATACTGAGAAAGACACACACACAGAGAGAGACAGACACCGAGAGATACTGAGATATATATATATATATATAGAGAAGAGAGAGAGAGAGAGAGAGAGAGACTAAGAGACTGTGTGTCAGAGAGAGACAGACTGTGAGAAAGAGAGATTCTGAGAGAGAGACACTAAGAGAGACACTGAGAGAGAGAGAGACTAAGAGACACACACTGAGAGAGAGAGAGACACTAAGAGAGATTCTGAGAGAGAGACAAACTCAGATTCTGAGAGAGACACTGACAGATACTTTTTTTTACTTTTAAGAGAGTACTGTTTACTTAGCATAAATAAATAAATAATTCACCCACCAATGGCAGGAAACATCAAGAACAATAAAATGACATTAAAAAGAATGAACAGAACTCTGGAGAAAAATACAGTCTCATCAATTATAAAACAAATGACACTGAGAGAGAGAGACACACACACTGAGAGACACTGAGAGATACTGAGTGACACACTGAGAGAGAGAGACACACACACTGAGAGATACTGAGTGACACACTGAGAGAGAGTGGGTGGGTTTGGTTGGTTGGGTCGGGTGGTTTGGTTGGTTGGTTGGGCCGAGCAGTCGGGTGGTTTGTTTGGTTGGGTCGGGCGGTCAGGTGGTTCGGGTTGGTTGGGCCGGGCGGTTGAGTGGTTTGGTTGGTTGGACCCAGCAGTCGGGTCGAATGGTTGAGTGGTTTGGTTGGTTGGGCCGGGCGGTCGGGTGGTTTGGGTTGGTTGGGCCGGGCGGTCGGGTGGTTTGGTTGGTTGGGCCGGGCGGTCGGGTGGTTTGGGTTGGTTGGGCCTGGCGGTCGGGTGGTTCGGGTTGGTTGGGCGGGGCAGTTGGGTCAGGCGGTTGAGTGGTTTGGTTGGTTGGGCCGGGCGGTCAGGTGGTTTGGGTTGGTTGGAGAGGTTCTGGTGCGAGTTCTGGAGGTTCTGATGGTCTCTGTTGTGTCCTGATATTAAAAGTGACATTTATTTGTTGTGTGGTTGATGAAGCCCCTGTGATCACTGTCATTCTGCAGGTCTGATGATTCAAATTTAAAAACCAAACCTGAATTTGGGGAAATGGTTCGTTCAGGTCTGATCTGAACTCTGTGATCTGACGGGATGATATTAATGACGCTCTCTGAGTGACACGGTTCTGACTCTTATTCTCTTCACTTCAGTTCTGTATATATGAGGTGTGTTTTAAGACTCTTTATCTAGAACACAGAACGTTTATCTCCGTTTGTCAGTGTTACTATAAAGACTATTAAGATCAGATCTGATCACATCTCTGACAGAACCTCATCGATCTGAGACGGTTTATTATACAGCGTTACATTTACATTACAACACAACACGCCGAGACTCGATCAGTCTCCAAACAGCCTCATGTTTCCTGAACGTTTGGTAATTAGCGAGGCCTGCTTCTGTTTAGTCGTTGGTGTGATCCCTCTGGAGATCACACACTGAGCTGGAGAAGATGAAGCTAAGATGGAGCTCTGTGGAACTTCTCCAAGCTGACAGAATGTTGTTGGAACTTGTGGGAAATATTTGCAGCAGAACTTCTAGAAGATTCTTCAGTGAGTTCTGAAGGATATCTCACAGAGTACTGTGGAGTGGATAGCTCCATCTCTGATACACGGAGGACATTATTAATCACTTGACCTGTTGGACCTCTGGTGAAAATTCCTTTGTTTTAATATCGTTCTATAAAGTAGAGGGCAATATCGTGCAGCCCTGCTCATCTCCAATTTTATATCACAATTTTAATAAAATATCGTATTGCCCACATCTACCCCTCAAGCTTTAGGAGGTTCCTCAGTCTGAAACTGGAGGAACCTCTTAATGTGCTTCAAAGAACATTAAATAAAAGGATGATGGTTTTTTGAAGGTTTCTGAAGAGATTCCTCCAGTTTCAGACTGAGGAACCTCCAAAAGCTCTTCAAGGATCTTGTTCTTTGAAGAGTGTAGAGATGTTTGAGGCTCCTCTGATATGAATGAGAGCTCTGAATATTCCGTCGTGTATTTCAGAGCACGCTGGAACCGGAGCTCTGTAGAACATCTCCAGACCAAATTTCACAACAGTAAGATAAAGCCTAAGAAAATGGCACGGAGTCCGTCCTATCAGTCCACTCAGGATTCCCTGACCTCACTGGCCTTGTACATCACAGCCCCTGTTGCGTCACCGGCCGTGTGGTGTTGGAGTGTGTCTGGTGATAACACCGGGGTCAGAACCCCCTCCCAACCCCTGCACCACCCTGAACTTCTTAACCGTATCAGTTGTGGGAACCTTCTCCACCTTTTAACTCGAAATCTGTACTTAATACTGACCACAGAGCAGATATGATGTGGGTGGTGGGTCATTCTCAGCACTGCAGTCACACTGACATGGTGGTGGTGTGTTAGTGTGTGTTGCTGGTGCGAGTGGATCAGACACAGCAGTGCTGCTGGAGTGTTTAAACACTTGTGTCCACTCACTGTCCTCTCTGTGTGTCTCCACCTTGTAGATGTAAAGTCAGAGACAGAAGCTCATCTGTTTCTGCACAGTTTGTGTTGGTCGTCCTCTAGTCCTTCATCAGTGCCCACAGGACTCTGCCCACAGGACGCTGTCGGCTGGACATTTCTGCTTGGTGGACTGTTCTCTGTCCAGCCACGACACCCCCTTAATCAGCTGCAGAACATTCCCGTATTTATGGGAATGTTTAACAGAACAGTGTCTTTTCATACTGGTCCCAGTCCAGGGTGTGTTTCTCTCCTTAGTTCCCTGTTGTTCTAGTATAACATTAACAGAGCTGCGGTTCTCTGTTTGGTTAAATTCATACTGGGTTTGGTTCTGTGCCAGCATAGCTCCAGTCTCCGTTAGGCCTCCTTTTCTTCTCCCAGTCTTCGGGCTGTCAGGTGTCATTAATAACACTTCTACCAAACACTGGAACCAACTGTTCTGTAATTTTGATATTGATATCCTCAACCCGACGCCCTAGAACCGAACGTTCTTCACTTCGGGGAAGGTTCTGGACGTTCCCGGTCCCATGGTCTGACCGTCGGGGTGTAAGTGAAAGGGTGGGCAGCGGCGAGGAAGGTCTTTGTAGTTGCTTTGGCCTGAGCTGCTCTTTTCTTTCGCTCGCCCAGCGGAGACCACTCCACCCCCCGCCGGCTCCCAGCACAATGCGTCTGCGGCGGCTCCGGGGGCCCCGCCGCCCTGCGGCCGGGGTGGGGGCGGGGCGGGGGGCCGGTCGTGGTGCTGCCGGGGTCGTGGAGTTGATCCCGTCGGAGCAGGCGGGTCGCGGTCAGAGCGCGCCTGTCGGACTCTCGTCTCGGCCTTTAATAGAGACGTCAGGCTTGACAAAGAGCGGCTGACAGCTCGGGCTGAATGGAGCTCTGGAGTTAATGTCACTTTGTTTTGGCCATTTTCTCCTTTAAACTCTTCTTTCTCTCCCAGTACAGCGTTAAATGGGTGAAATGGTAGCGGTTACGCTGTTGTCCTGAGCTGTGGTCAGCTTTGAATAGATTGTGTGGAGTTTCTGAAATATTTCATTGTTTAAAACTTGCAAAACGTCACCAACAGAGGCTGGAAACGGCTTTTCTGTCCGTCTGCAGTTTAAAGAAAAGAAATGAGATCGAAACAAAAATACGTGTATAAAAATCTATCGTTTCAAAAGTATTTATTCAAAAAATCAAACTCATATTTTATATGAATTATATTTAAAGAGATTTTAATTACATTTCTGTCTCTGATCAACACAAAAAAACGGCTTTTTTCCATGTAATGAATATAAAATCCAACTTTTATCAAAAGTTGAGATGCAGTAGAGTGTGTGTGTGTGTGTGTGTGTGTGTGTGTGTGTGTGTGTGATGAGTATATTTATATAATACATTTCAAAGAATTTGTGTAAAAATAAGTTAAAGTGAACTTTATAAAATGTTTTGAAACTGGCTGTTCGTCCATCGTTAGGCTGGACGCGTTTCGCCCGATCGGGCAGATGATCGAATAACTGAATAATAGTTAAAAAAACAGTCCATTCTTGTGGCTGAAGGGTCTGCAGTGACCTCTGCAGGGGTCAGGATCTGTTGTTCAAAGAGAGAAGTCGGTTTTCAGATGGAAAATGATGTGAATTGATGAGATAAAAATCCCCAGGACGGTGGTCAGCGAGGCGGACGGTTGAATAGCCAGGGGTCAGATCTACAGAAAGCTTCCTAAACTTGCTATTAAAGTGGAATTCCTCTTTCAGTATTCCCGCTTCCTACGGGGGGTGAGGGAAGGACGGGTCTGCACTGACCGACGATCACTGGACTGAATCTTCAGGAGCTGAAAGTGTTTTATTACCAAAAATAAGATTTTAAACACCAGATAAAATCACATCCAGCGGCTTCGGTTCCTCGTTCCGTCTCTTATCGTTGGGATGTTCGCTGGGAAGATTGTCAAGTTGAAGGTTTGGAATGTTGATCCCAGTTCATGACTTTCTTATAGATCTGCAGGTTTCGGACGAATAATCTAATTCATATTCTAATGTTCCGCAGAGCTGCACACTGTTTAGTTTCATATCTAGAACCGGTTAAAGGTTCTTTGCGGTGGGGTCAGACCTGCAGCTCTGAGAAGGTTCAGCTGTGCGGTTTCACTGTTCGTTTTGTTCATGTCTGCGCGTCGACGGCGGGAGGTGAAGAACGTCGTCCCGTAGGCGTGGTTCCTCAATGAGTGTGAGGTTCTGAGGAGCATTCGGAACAGGACTACATGTGTACGGTGTGTGATATGTTTAGGTTCTGTAAATGAAATGCGTTCCATTAAAGAGTAAACCCTGATCACCAATCAGCACGTCAGGAAAGTGTCCCGCAGGAACCGCAGCTGACGGAGAGGAAACGTTGATATTGCTGATAAACAGGAACGCTCCGACAACATTAGCACATCAATAGGGTGCGTCATGCATGTGTAAGTCAGACCTTCTGGGTGGGTTGTGGGAAAAGACCACTCGCGAGGTCTCAGGGGGTTGAAGCGGAGCTGGTGAGGTGCTGGTCTGTGATCCTGCTGGATGAGAAACGGGACTGATCATCAGGACAGTTTGATCATTTAGAGAAAACCAGTGTCTGAAGAGTTTAAACACAATTATGTTTGGAGTTTTAATTATAGTTTAATTATATGCAGTAACACAGACACGGTGCTGCTGGAGTGTTTAAACCTCAGTGTCACTGCTGGACCGAGAACTGTCCACCAACCAGAAATATCCAGCCGACAGCGTCCTGTGAGCACTGATGAAGGACTAGAGGACGACCAACACAAACTGTGCAGAAACAGATGAGCTTCTGTCTCTGACTTTACATCTACAAGGTGGAGACAAGGTGGAGACACACAGGGAGGACAGTGAGTGGACACAGTGTTTAAACACTCCAGCAGCACTGCTGTGTCTCAGGTTTAGTGAGTGTACAGATAAACTAAGAATGAAAATGAACTAAAAGGCAAAACCAGCTCAACTTTTGTCGTTCATTTATGTTGTTCAGTAGAAACTTAACCAACCACACACTCTATATCTCCCCTCCCACACACTCTCACACACTCACACACACACACACACACACACACACACACACACACACACACACACACTCTGCATGATAAATGTGGCTTTTACAGCTCCTGCTTATCTCTTCCTTTCTCATCATGTCTCTCTGACGCTGTCGGTTAAGCTGTTAAACGCTGTAACAGTTTATGGTCTTTAAAGCAGGTTCTTCGTTATTTATTGTTCTTTCGTTTGTCTGACAGGCTGACGGACCGAGTTCCAGAATGAGCGTGGAAGCACTGGAGTCCGGTAAGGAGAAACACCTACTCATCGGTTTTCTCTTACGGACGCCAAACAGACGATGTGGAGAAAAACAACATGCGAAGGATCTTAAGTTCATAATGTTCTTAAACGCCGTTCTGGTTCTGTGCTCTTAAAAGCCGTCTACTCTTAACTTACTGAAGAGCTGTGACAGTGTAATCATGTAGCGGTGTTGTGATCAGTGTGATTATTGATCAGGTGTAAGCGTAAAAAGAGGAGATCGTTACAGGTAGAACCGATGCCGATGGATGAAGATCTTGAGTGTTGTGGAATCTGCCGTTTCAGATGCGGACTCTGGGCAGGACATGTCTGAGTTTAACTGGGATGAACACCTGGAGGAGACGGGCACGCTGTCCGTGCCTCACCATGCCTTCAAACACGTGAGTCAACAGCGCAGGTGTTTCTACGCCTGCTTTGATTAGTGCTCCTCTGTCAGTTCCTCCTGAAGCTGCACCGACATGCTGATGTTGCTTTGATTGGAGGCGTACGCTCAGCCGCTGATTACGGATCCACACATCTTTCTGATGTTGTTTTGGAACCGTTGGCCTGATCGCTGGAACGTCTATTTTTAGGTCAGCTGTGCAGAAGCACTCTTCTGCTTTCGTTTCCAGTCTGAATTGGCACGTGCAGATATGCCTCTGTGGTCGACGAGGGAGATTTATATACAGACTCTGACTGATCAGAGAGAGGGGGCGGGGCTGATGATCAACCTGCATACAGACTCTGACTGATCAGAGAGAGGGGGCGGGGCTGATGATCAACCTGCACACAGACTCTGACTGATCAGAGAGAGGGGGCGGTGCTGATGATCAACCTTAAAGTTATTTACCTCAGACCACAGATGTCTCCCCTGATTGGTCAGATCTGTCTGGGGCAGAGAGAGACAGTAACTACAGAACTGTAGAAGCTGGTGGTTCTGGTCCAGTGCGGATCAGTGTGCAGTTTAATCGGAGCAGTAACATAGATGGTGTTTGTTGAGAGTTGTGGTGATTATCTGACCAATGCACCTGATAGTCGGGTCAGATTGAGGTTGGGTCACCTTCTCACTTTGAGTTTGTTTGGTACCGGACCGAGACCGCCTCCTCTAAAGCGCCTGTGAGGTTGTTTTGTTCTGCGTCCGAGTGCGATCGCTGTTTTCACATGACCCCGAACGAACCGGACCTGGAGGGGAAACCAGCCAGAGTCCGGTTTGGTGTGAAAAGCCCGTTTAAGCTGAGTCACTTATTTTCTGTAAGAGAGTTTTGTGAGTCCAGTTTCAGAGCCAGTGTGAATTGAAACCGGTTCTGGTTCAGCCCGTCCTCCCTGCAGAATTAAGCCCAGCCTGTTTCTGTTCTTCTCCAGATGGATCAGGGGCTGCAGACTGGTCTGGCTCCAGGTATGAAGCTGGAAGTGCTGGTGCGCAGTGAGGGTGATGATGCCTACTGGGTTTCCACCATCATCACCACATGTGGGCAGCTGCTGCTGCTACGCTACGAGGGTTACCAGGACGACCGGCGGGCAGATTTCTGGTGTGACATCATGACGGCCGACCTGCACCCCATTGGTTGGAGCAGACAGCAGGGTCGACCAATGAGGCCTCCTGAAGGTGGGATGGGAAATTGAAATTTAATGAAAACTGAATTTTCCAAAAACTATTTCAATTTTTACAGTCGGCCCGGTATCAGATCGACCCCTCAGATCCACGAGGTTCTGTCTGAGTTCTGATCAGATCTGATCTGGAGTCTTAAAGTCTTTATAGTAAAACTGACATAAACGGAGATAAACGTTCTGTGTTCTAGATAGAGTCTAAAAAACAGACCGCTTTAAAACACACCTCATATATACAGAACTGAAGTGAACAGAATAAGAGTCAGAACCGTATCACTCAGAGAGCATCATTAATATCATCCCGTCAGATCACAGAGTTCAGATCAGACCTGTATTACGTTTGTATCGTGGGTTGTCATATACGATGCGATTTACGATGTGAAAAATACAATATGTGTAAACATTAAGTTTGATCATTTTTAAATATTTTTTAATATATAGTTTATCACCTTTAAAGTGATGCACTTCACGCTGGTTGTCATTCAGTCAAACTTCAAATGAAATGTTCTTATTTGAAGTTCTGGATTCCTGCTGTTCATGAGCTACAGCGTAAGTCAAACTGTAAAAGTAGGAAACATGTCACTCTACATGTAGTGACCCCTTTCTCGCAGTGTTGTAATTGTTGGAGGTGTACAAGTAAGTGGGGTGTAACTTCCTGTAACTACTCCGGAGTCAGTCGTGTTGGACTGCCCTGTACGTTGTTGTTCACACTCGGTTGGTTGACTGCATAAGGAAGTGGGGGAGGGGGCAGCTGTTTCATGGTTGTTTGTGCTCAATATTTCAGCCACAGTGTTTCTCTTCAGTACATTTTCCCTTTCTGTCTCCTGACCCGCAGCAGTGGCCTTTAAGGATGATGGGCTTAGTTAACATGGACACACAACCACGTTTCTATAGTTACAGACTGTAGTTCATCTGTTTCTCTGCAGACTTTATTCTCCTCCTTTTACTCTGATCTTCAATGATCAGGACCCCACAGGACCACCACAGAGCAGATATGATGTGGGTGGTGGGTCATTCTCAGTACTGCAGTCACACTGACATGGTGGTGGTGTGTTAGTGTGTGTTGCTGGTACGAGTGGATCGGACACAGCAGTGCTGCTGGAGTGTTTAAACCCCTCAGTGTCTCTGCTGGACCGAGAACAGTCCACCAACCAGGAATGTCCAGCCGACAGCGTCCTGTGATTTTATTTTCAGTGTTATTAAAATTTTGTTCTGTGGATAAAATTTGATGTAGTGTTGACCTATGAATGACTGGTCAGTGTAAAATTACAAGGTGATGAGGACATTTTGACCATGTCTGGACATGTGTTCAGGTGTCCGAGAGAAACATCCGGACTGGGAGGCTCTGCTGGAGAAGGCTCTGTCCCTGTCCGAGTCCTGCAGCGCACCAGCCAGCCTGCTGGAGGGGGTGAGATGTGTTTCATATCCTCGTGTCTGAAGTGTTGTGGACGCACGTCTCGGCCGATTGGTTTTAGATGAAGGAGAACTTTGTGTTTGATTCCTGTTTGAATGCAGGCTCAGCGTGGCTGCAACCCTGTAGATCTGCTCAGTCCCGGTCTTAGTGTGGAGCTGCTGGACAACCAGGATGCCACAGTGGCTTGGGCTGCAGTGATCGAAGATAACGTTGGAGGACGACTCCGTCTCCGCTATGCCGGCACTGATGGGCTGCCTGATGCCCATTCGATCATCTGGGTCTTCTACTTGAACCCCTTGCTCCATTTGCCCGGCTGGGCCAAAGAGAATGGTCGTACCTTCAGACCTCCATCGGGTGAGATTCATCTGTTATTTCTGCACTCTGAGCAAAAAGGGTTCCTCAACTCTTAGAACCTGAGATCTGCCCTTTGCAGACTGTATCAAACATGTTCCTTTTGCAAATTAATGAAAAATAAAACAGAACATATTAACGTGTGTTTTCTTTACCATGACACTCAAAATTGAGCTCAGATTCATCTTGTTTGCACTGATCATCCTTCAGATGTTTCTACAGCTTGATTGGACATGATTTGTAAAGACAAACCTGTTTATATAAGGTCTCACAGTAGACAGTGCAGGTCAGAGACAAACCAAGACATGAAGTCTAAGGAACTGTCTGTAGACCTCTGAGACAGGACTGTATGGAGACACAGATCTGGAGAAGGTTCAGAGACATTTCTGCTGTATTGAAGATCTCAATCAGCACAGTGACCTCCATCTTCTGTAAATGGAAGAAGTTTGGAACCACCAGGACTCTTCATAGAGCTGGACACCGGGCTGAACTGAGTGATGGTGGTAGAAGAGTCTTAGTCAGGGAGGTGACCAAGAACCCATTGGTCACTCTGACAGAGCTTCATGTTACTCTGTGGAGAGAGAAGAACCTTCCAGAAGAACAACCATTTCTGCAGCACTCCACCAATCAGGCCTGTATGGTAGAGTGTCCAGACAGAATCTACTGCTCAGTTATGACAGCCCATCTGGAGTCTCCAAAACACCTAAAGGACTCTCAGACCACGAGAAACATAAAGACTGAACTTAACGCTGTGGACTGAACGCTAAACATCATGTCTGGAGGAAACCAGGCTCTGCTCATCACCCAGCCAATACCATTCCTACAGTGAAGCATGGTGGTGGCAGCATCATGCCGTGGAGATGTTCTTCTGCAGCAGGAACTAGGAGACCAGTCAGGGTCGAGGGACAGATGACTGCAGTGATGTAGAGAGACATCCTTGATGATAACCTGCTCCAGAATGCTCTGGACCTCAGACTGCGACGAAGGTTTATCTTCAACAGGACAACGACCTGAAACACACAGCTAAGATAACAAAGGAGTGTCTTCAGGACAACTCTGTGAATGTCCTTGAGTGTCCCAGCCAGAGTCCAGACTTGAACCTGATTGATCATCTCTGGAGATATCTAACAAAGTCGGTGCACCGACGCGCCTCATCCAATCTGATAGTGCTTGAGAGGTTCTGCACAGAAGAATGAGAACCTTCCTAAAATCACACTGAAAATGACTTCAACATAGTGTTGATCAAAGGCTGTTAATGAGGGTTTATGTTTGTTCAGACTTGATCGTTCTTGGTCCACAAGCCTGCGGTTATATGTCCATGGTCCTCTAAGTCTTTTATTATCATTACAGTAAAATTAATCAGATCAGCAAAGATCATTAAATTCATTATATTAAAATTAATTTAGGGCTGAAGATCATAACGGCTGTGGAGCTGCAGCACACAGAAGATCATTTTATATAATAATTATTACATATGAATAAGTTAATAATGTGCATGATTCTGTAATCAGTGTCTTATGATGTGAAGGTGTAGTATCTTCATTTCTGAACATTCAGTCTTTCGCTTTGGTGTAAGAGGACAGACACAGCTTAGCCGACGGGTTGGAAGGGGTTGGAAGGGGGCGGGGAGTGAAGCCCAGCTGAGGTCCGATCAGAGTCCACTAGCTTATAGTGGTTAAACATTGTTGTGCATTTGTTTAAGTCAACATAGATGGTGCTTATGTAACCTGTGCGTGTGTGTGCGTGTGTGTGTGCGTGTGTGTGTGTAGCTCTGCTTCCATTGCAATCGGAGGAAAAATGGGAGGAAGTAAGACAGACCATTTCCAACCAGACAGTGGACTCCAGTGTCCGTGAGGAGTTCTATAAGGTGAAGAAAGTGCTGCTCGTCCCGCTCGGTTCTGATTATCTGAGCATCTGTTAAATTGTCTTTAGCAATGAAGCATTAAGTCCTGAATTCATACTTGCTCTACTTTTTAAAATAACAGGGACGTCTTGATCAAGGTATTTTTATTTTACCTCCATATCCGATCCGGGTCTCTTAATGCAGAGTATGTGCCGATACCCGATCCGATCCGGGTCTCTTAATGCAGGGTATCAGCTGATACCTGATCCGATCCGAGTCTCTTAATGCTGAGTATCAGACTCTCAAAATCATAAAGCCTATAATTTATAAATTACTTCAGAATTACAGATTAAAGAAAATATATTATTATTGGAATCTAACCGATCAGGTATCGGCCGATACTCAGCATTAAGAGACTCGGATCGGATACCTGATCGGTTACATTCCAATAATAATATATTTTCTTTAATCTGTTATTCTGAAGTAATTTATAAATTATAGGCTTTATGATTTTGAGAGTCTGATTGTCGGAAGGCTGATGTAACACACAGGTCTGAATTTTATTTGATTTATTATTTTTTTTAGTGTGTATAATTAAGACACATCCCATAATGAACTGAAAATCAAAGCTTGTCCTCAGAAAATCATATTGTGCCTGGAAATACAGAGCTTTCCGGTGTTTGAGTGATGAGGTGGAAAAATGTGGAATAGGATGAAAAAGATCTGACGTTCTGTACAAACCTGGAGATTGTGTTTAATGAAAGGATGTAAAGCAGAAACAGAATAAAGATGTTAGTGATGAAACACTTTCAGCCAATCAGAAAACAGCTGATGGTGGATCCGTCGTTCAGTTCCGATGCTCTGTGTGATGTCTGTGTTCAGGATCGTCCGGCCGTCGCCGCACACTGCTTTGCTGAACGGATGAAGCTGGAGGCAGTAGATCCAACCGCACCTTTCACCATCAGTCCTGCTACTGTTGCCAAGGTAACGGTCTGACCTGCCGCTTTCAGCCGCAGCACTCCTGCGACCACCTGTCCTGTGTCTTTTTCTAGTTTTGTTTTGTGCTGAAAATTCATTTTCTGTTCGGTTTATTTTGGGTTTGATTGTGAGAATAACAGCTTCAGATCACACACTGCTCACACACCTGAACCGAAATAGCAGGTGTGTGAGGTACCACGCGCCGCGCTCTGGACCAAAGGACCAGAATTCGGTCCAACCAGTTTGATTTCAGTGGGAAACTGTTTCAGGTTCGTTAGAGGAAGTTCAGGAAGGCTGTGGTCACAAAGCTATAGAAGATGCAGAAGAACGGGTGTCGGGCTGAAATCAGACCTCGCTGCTGATTCCCGTATTTACTGTGACTGGATTAACCCTTGTTTATTAAGACGGGGACGGGCGCTGTGCCACACCCACGCAAAGGCCGTCGGATTCTGGCAGGGAGGCACAATTCAGCACAACACCCATCCAGGCAAAACTCACAACGTTGACAGTGTGCCAGCGTCAGATGCTCACCACTCTACAAACCAGTGGGTAATATAGGGAGACTCCGCCCACATAGGCGGGAAAGCAGAGATGAAAGACATACAGTGAACCCGGAAGCTATTCACAGCGCTTCACCGTACTCCACACGTTGTTACAGCCTTGTTCGGGACAGTGAATGGATGTTCATGTCAATCGGAGGGATTTAGAGCATTTCTATTGGTCCGCTGATGGACACACATGGAGATTTGTTATTGTTGTTATTGCACATCCATATGTGAACACGCCTGTGTGTCTGTGAAACAGGTGTTCGGGGATCAGTTCTTCCTGGTGCAGATGGACGATCTGAGGGAGGACGAGCAGAGGCAGGGAAGTCGCCGAGCATTCCTGTGTCACAGGGACAGCCCTGGAATCTTCCCCGTCCAGTGGAGCCTGAAGAACGGGGTCAAACTCAACCCTCCACCAGGTCTGGAGTCTGTTCCTCTCTTCTTTTTCTATCGTTATTCTTTATAAATATGTTCACCAATCAGCCGTAACATGAAGACCACCCCCGTGCTTCTGCTCTCATCCTGCATTCTATCAGCTGCAGGAACACGGAGGGGTCATAATGTTATGGCTGATCCGTGGGCAGATGAAGAAGACCCCAGACAGGAAAGCTTCATGCAAAGTGTGATGCTTTGTTCTGAGTTTCATTCGTTGGTGTGTGAATTCAGGACTCGGCTTTGATTCAGAGATGAACGAGTGAATGATGGCAAGGCCTGTAATGGTGTGTGTGTGTGTGTGTGCGCGACCATGTGCGTGTGTGTGCGTGTAGGGTACCAAGGACAGGACTTCGACTGGGCGGACTATCTGAAACAGTGTGAGGCAGAAGCAGCCCCGCAGCACTGCTTTCCCTCCGTGAGTGGCTTTTCCTTTTACCTTCAGAACATCTCAGCTGGGAGGTGCCTCCACCCTCGCTGTGAGACCTGCAGCGACGAGTCCTGTATTCGGTCATAAATGAGTCTAAACGGTTACAGGACTGTAATTCCTCTCTTCTGTGTCCCCCTTTATTTCAGGACCCATCCGATCAGTGCTTTAAGGAGTCCATGATGCTGGAGGCCGTTAACCCTCAGAGTCCTGAAAACATTCACGTGGCAACCGTGACCAAGGTCAAAGGCCAGCACATCTGGATTCGATTGGAAGGTGTGGCTTGATTTCGATCATCGTTTAACATACCGACCACCTGCTTGTTTCTACGTTCACTGCTTTCACCCTCATCTTCAGTGGTCAGAACCTCAGAAACAGACAGTGTCCACTCACTGTCCACTCTATTAGACACTCCTACCGAGTGTCTCCACCTTGTAGATGTAAAGTCAGAGACAGAAGCTCTGTTTCAGGTCCTGTGGGGTCCTGACCATTGAAGATCAGGGTGAATGGAGGAGAATGTGATGGAAGATCAGTGTATATAGAAAATCTTTGGTTGTAGATGAATGTAGATCTAGAGAATCGCCCTTTAAGTCCTTGTTTTAACTGTTGAGTTAAATAATGATTATGAGGACAGAGACATTTTCCTGCTGGGCAGGATCATCTCACTGGACCTCAGTGATCAGTAGACTGAGTGGAATGTGTTTGTCTCAACTCTCTGATCTTATCTCCAGGAGTGAAGCAACCTGTTCCAGAGATCATAGTTCATATGGACTCCATGGACATTTTCCCTGTTAGCTGGTGTGAAACCAATGGTTACCCTCTCCAGTATCCCCTCAAGCCCAAAGGTCAGTGTTTCAGCTCATCGGTCAGCACGTGGTCACGCACTCCTGCAACATGCCACTAGCTTCGAGTTGGAGCTGTAGAGCCACGTGGTCCCGGTTCAGACTGGCTGCTGGAAGAGCTCCGTAGGCTTCTGTAGACTGCTGTTTGCATGCCGAGTAAAGCTGTGTGTTGTGGTCAGCTTCCCGTCGTGGAGCGCACTGCAGGCTGGGTCAGTGTTTAGCAGATTTATTGATTGTGTGTATCTGTGTGTTCCAATCGCAGTTGAGAAGCAGAAGAAAATCGCTGTAGTTCAACCGGAAAGGAAGTGAGTATCGAGGAACAATAGAACACACAACCGTGTCCGTTTGATTATTGTGCTCTAATCCCTTTCTCTCCTACATCCACAGCAGAGCGCTGTCTAAAGACTCCTCCCCCGATGCCCTCAAACAGCCTCTCAGCAGCCAAACAGAGATGAGTGAGTGCTTATACTTCACTCGCCAAATACACCCACTCGCATGCTGTCTCGCGCACACACACACACACACACACACACACACACACACACACACACACACACTTCTTTGTTTGGAAGCTCACTGCTCACAAACGTCGTCGCACACATTCTCACACAGACAGATACACACCTTCCCCAGTCTGTGTACCTGACGTCCATGCCCCGCCCACAAACGCATTGTTTAAACTGCACTCGTTTATCATTGGCTCGTGAGTTACTGAAGAACAGATATAGAGCAACCATAACGTCATGACCACGTCCTTGTTTGTAGGAGCACCTTAATCACAGACTGTAGTTCATCTGTTTCTCTGCAGACTTTATTCTCCTCCTTTCACCCTGATCTTCAATGATCAGGACCCCACAGGACCACCACAGAGCAGATATGATGTCTTATGTGTTGTGCTGGTATGAGGGAATCAGCTTAAACACTGTGTCCACTCACTGTCCACTCTATCAGACACTCCTACCGAGTGTCTCCACCTTGTAGATGTAAAGTCAGAGACAGAAGCTCATCTGTTTCTGCACAGTTTGTGTTGGTCGTCCTCTAGTCCTTCATCAGTGCTCACAGGACGCTGCCCACAGGATGCTGTCGGCTGGACGTTTCTGGTCAGTGGACTGTTCTCGGTCCAGCAGTGACACTGAGGTGTTTAAACACTCCAGCCGCACTGTGCTGATAGAGTGGACATTGGGACATGTTATGGGTGATCAGTTTATAACACAGCATCACAATATACTGTATTTTTGCATCCCTGGACCCTGTGACCGCAGCCTGTCCAGTCTTACCACAGTAATACAGTATGTGTTTGGGTGGTTTGTGGACACGGCTGTGACGTGTGTCTTAAGGCTAATGTCTCTGTGTTGCTCCTACAGCTCAGGCCAATGGAAAGTACTGCTGCCCCAAGATTTATTTCAACCACAGATGTTTCTCGGGGCCGTATCTCAACAAGGGCCGCATCGCAGAGCTGCCGCAGTGTGTGGGTCCGGGGAACTGCGTTCTGGTTCTGAAAGAGGTCAGCAGATACTTTATTCTCTGTATCCTAAACAAACTCAGGGTCCTGGGAAGGTGGGACATTGGCCATTGTCTAACACTCCTTTGTTTACCTGGTCAGGTCCTGACCTTGCTGATAAACTCCGCCTACAAGCCCAGCCGTGTGCTGCGTGAGCTGCAGCTGGACCAGGAGGACCGGTGGCAGGGCCACGGAGAGACCCTCAAAGCCAAGTACGTTTGCTGACTCTGATGTTTCTGCATCTCTGAGTTGCTTTAATGAGACTGTCTGTGAAGATCTTGCTCAGCGTTTCTTTACTGGAGGGTCAGAACTGCGTACACGGGACTGTGACCAGCGTCCGACTGAGAGAGTATCTGACCACAGTGTGTTTGGTTATTAAAATATAGGTACAAAGGAAAGAGCTACAGGGCGACGGTTGAGATTGTCCGGACTGCGGACCGCGTGACCGAGTTCTGCAGGAAGACCTGCATCAAGCTGGAGTGCTGCCCCAACCTGTTTGGGCCACGCATGGTTCTGGAGCGCTGTTCAGAGAACTGCTCTGTCCTCACCAAAACTAAATACAGTGAGTTCTGCTCCGGTTCTGCTCCAAATGGCAGCATGTTGGCTTTGCACCTTCACTCCTGATGAGACTAATGTCAGAAACCCCTTTTGGAACGAACGGTATTGTGACCCGAACCCGTGACTGACGTAGATGATTCGTGTATAAGTGACCTCTTGGTTGGTAACGACTGTTACCAACAATTACGGTGTTGATTCATGTTCATAATTTCATACAAACAGAAATCCAGAATCTCACATTATTACAGAGTTTAAACTCAGGAATGAAACCCCGCCGCCACACCGGCCTGGTTCTGACCCGGTTTGTCACCCTGTCCCCGTATTTCAGCTCGGCAGTTTGTGGAGCTGAAGTTAAAACCCGTTACACAATAATTACAGTCTACAGATTATATTTAGAAGACGTTTCTTCAGCCGAGTGTGTTGAGCTGTTTCACCTCCGTCTCTCAGTGTAGCTACAGTGAAGATGTTCAGGTGTTTAAATGTGTTAGAGGTTTTGCAGTGGACGTCTTCTGTTGTTGCACGTTTGTACCGTCTCTCTCTCTTTGGGTGTCTCTTATTTCTGCCGACATCATGTACTCCTTTATAGCATATTACTATGGCAAGAAGAAGAGCCGCCGTGTGGGACGTCCCCCGGGAGGACACTCCAACCTGGAAGGGGGTGTGAAGAAAAGGGGCCGGAGGAGGAAGAGGAGGAAGCAGCTCTTTGTCCATAAAAAGAGACGCTCCTCTGCCTCAGTGGACAACACACCTGCAGGGTCTCCTCAGGTAGATCTGCTGAACGCTGTACTTATTATAAAATGGGATCATTTATATATAAATGTTTATTCATGGGCTGGATTTGATCATCGTGCACGTGACTGTGTTTCGGTTCGTCCTTCAGGGAAGTGGTGATGAGGAAGACCTGGATGAAGACGACTCACTGAGTGAGGACACCGGCTCTGAGATGCAGGACGAGTTGATGGACGACTCTGAATATTCAGAAAAGAAGTCGCAGCCTCCAACCCCCTCACCTTCTCCCCCCGAGACTCCTCGACCCACCCGCAGACGCCGCAAAGCTCGCTCTCCTTCCTACTCAGACGATGAGAACAGACCTCCCTCGCCCAAGGTAATCACACCTCTGCAGGGTCTGGTGTGGAACGTGTGAGGAGCTGCTGTTCAGCCTGTTCGGATACTGATCTTGACTCAAAACTTGTGTGTGTTAGTTTGGTGATAATCACGTATAAAATACACACCAAACAGGCATTAAACAACATTAAGACCACCTCCTTCTTTCTCCTCTCTCTGTCCACTCAATCACCTCCTCTGATCACACAGGAGCTCTTTGTAGTTCTATAATTCAGACTGTAGTTCATCTGTTTCTCTGCAGACTTTATTCTCCTCCTTTCACCCTGATCTTCAATGATCAGGACCCCACAGGACCACCACAGAGCAGATATGATGTGGGTGGTGGGTCATTCTCAGCACTGCAGTCACACTGACATGGTGGTGGTGTGTTAGTGTGTGTTGTTGGTTCGAGTGGATCAGACACAGCAGAGCTGCTGGAGTGTTTAAACACTGTGTCCACTCACTGTCCACTCTATCAGACAC
>CM067521.1:140620-175620 GCA_034509495.1 Acestrorhynchus altus | reverse complement strand
TCACAGCATCCAGAATCTGCTGGATGAGCTTGCTGGCGTCTTTCTCTGTGTAAAATCCTTTTTCCACAATCCTGTCAAAGAGCTCCCCACCAGAAACCCTGCAAACAGGAAAATATGCTGTCAAAGCTGCTCCCTCTCTCTCTCACACACACACACACACACTATCTACACAGACTGCCTCACAGCATGGACACTCAGCAAGCTGGTAATGTTCTGCCCCTCCTTCAACCCAGCCCCCCCAACACACACACGCACAAATACATACAAAACACACACACACACACACACACACACACACACACACACACACACACACACACACACAAACACACACATACACAAAGTAGGCTAGGTGTCATCCTGTGTTTTTTCACTAACCGGGTGGACCTTGACCACTACGGTCTGGTACTGTTCACATTTCAATCACTACAGTACCAGCATCAGTACCTGAAATCCAGTACCTGAAGGTATCTTTTTTGGTAATTAATCTCTAAAATAAAAAACCATCTCAATTGTGTTATTTAAACCCTTAACACATATAGACAATAAGGATGGAAGGTTCCCTCAGAAAAGAATTGAATAAGAACAATCTAGAAAAGCAGAATATAAAGAATATATGAAAGTGTTTCAAAAAATCTACACTGGTTTTTGTGAAATCAGACACTGCAGAGGCTTCAGGCCTGATTTGGTTAGGTCTGACTTTTTATTCCTGTAGGGTCTTTTTTGTAAAACAGACACTGCTTTGGTTCCCTCGGATGACTTTAGGGCCTGTGGAAGTGGACGTGATCTGATGGGGTCCGATTGTTTTTTGGTGGTGTTCCTTTGGCCCGTGAGCACGACCCATCAGAATCTTTACAGTGTTTGTTTCCAGTCGGATGATGATGATGATGATGATGATCTTAATATGCAGAAAGTATTAAAACCGGTTGGTTTAGTGGATGTTGTGGAGTTCCGTGGGGTGCATCTTGTTTCCATTGATCATCCTTCAGAAAACCAGACCAAGACAAAGTCTAAGGAACTGTCTGTAGACCTCTGAGACAAGACTGTATGGAGACACAGATCTGGAGAAGGTACAAAGACATTTCTGCTGCACTGAAGATCACAACCAGCACAGTGACCTCCATCATCTGTAAATGGAAGAAGTTTGGAACCACCAGGCTGGGCTGCCTGCCCGGCCAAACTGAGTGATGGTGGGCCGTAGTCAGGGAGATGACCAAGAACCCACTGGTCACTGACAGAGCGCCAATGCTGCTTAGTGGACAAAGGAGAACCTTCCAGAAGGACAACCATTTCTGCAGCACTCCACCAATCAGGCCTGTATGGTAGAGTGGCCAGATGGAAGCCACTCACAGGGAATCTCAGACCATGAAGGAACTTTTTGGACTGAATGCTAAACATGTCTGGAAGAAACCAGGCTCTGCTCATCACCTACCAATACCATTCTCACAGTGAATGGTATTGGGAGGTGATGAGCAGAGCCTGGTTTCTTCCAGAGAGCTCTGGACCTCAGACTGAGACAAAGGTTTATCTTCAACAGGACAACGACCCTAAGCACACAGCCAAGATAACAAAGGAGTGTCTTTCAGGACAATTCTGTGGATGTCCTTGAGTGTCCCAGCCAAAGTCCAGACTTGAACCTGATTGAACATCTCTGGAGATATCTAAAAGTCTTTGCTCCGGCGCTTGGCATCCAATCTGATGGAGCTTGAGAGGTTCTGCAAAGACAAATGGGAGAACCTTCCAGAAACAGGTGCTGAACTTGTAGCATCAAACTCAGAAAGCCTTGAGGCTGTAATTGCTGCCAAAGAGCTTCAACAGTAAATAAACTTATGCATATTTGTGTTTTATTTTTAGTAAATTTGCAAAGATTTCAAATAAACTTCTGTCATCATGGGGTTTTGTGTGTAGAATTTAGAGACAAAAATGAATTAATCCATTTTGGAATAAAGCTGTATACTCTATATACCACTATGTCTCTCGGCTGGGCTGGGAACACCTCGGGGTCCCTCCTGAGGAGCTGGCTGAGGTGTCGGGGGAGAGGGAGGTCTGGGCATCCCTGCTCAGACTGCTGCCCCCGCGACCTGGCCTTGGATAAGCGGCAAAAGACGGACGGACTCTACATACCTAATGTTTTGAAAAATTACACAGACAAATTTCAATCCTTAATATTTGATGCATGCAGCAGATTTTCTGGGGTCTTCAGGTGTAGCCCCCCCCAGTAGTCTACATACCCCAGTTTGAGAACCACTGCCCTATACAGTCATATGGAAAGAAGTCAGGAGACCACATGAAAAATCAGTGATTTTAACACATGTAAACATTAACATCTGATCTTCACCGTAACTACACCGAGAGATGGAGGTGATCAAACTAAACACACAACTGAAGAAATGTCATTTTTTAGAGTAAAACGTTAGGACACACCCACATTTATTACTACTTAAAATGTCTAAAATTAGAATCAATTAGAATACCGCCCTCACCATTTACCTGTCTGCACCTCCCCCTCCATATCCCTAATCCATCATTTTGAACTTCTGAAATCACAGCATTATGTGAGGTGAGCTTCAAGACAAATCTAGGGCTATTGGTTCCTGGTCTCCATCCTAATCTGAATGATTAGAAGAGGAAACACTAAAGCAAGCCAGAGAAGTTCTGACCTGCAGCCTGAACACTAATGTTAAAGTACACAGTGTCCCTCTACTGGTTACTCCTCCCCTTTTTTCAGGACACTTCAGCGGGGTGTGAAGACACAGGTGTGTGTGTGTGTACCTTTACCTTGATTTCTCAGTGGACAGAAAACAGAGTCTCTGAGGCACATGGGTAATTAAAAAGGGCTAGAGAACATACGTAGCAGAGTGAGCGAGAGCGCATGGTGGCAGGCGGTGACAGACAGAACGTACACACACCAGAACGTGACATCACACTGTTTTTGTTGATCAGTTTGGTTTATAGCTCATGAAAATCAGAAATCCAGACTCTCAGATGATATGTTTTGCGTTTACGTAATTGATTAACGACAGTATCAGTAATGAGAGTTTCCTCACGTTAAACCTAAAAACACATTCACAGAACCCGCCGCAGTCGGAAAGCCCTCCGCATGGCCGGAGACTATACACCCCCGTCACGCCATCACTTTGACCAGCCTCTAGGCTTTCCGATGTGCTGTCTATAAGACTGATGTGTTCGGTGCCTGTGCCACCTTAAAGGGACCCTTATATATTACTGTGTATAGTCTTCTACTGTATGTGCCACCGTTAGATATTTATTACTGAATCATGGCTCTGAGACAAACGCAGTCTTGAACATATTGCAACATTGACAATAAAACTGACTTTGATTAGAACATGTGTCTCTTCACGTCTTAAGAACAATAACACTGATGAGCCATAACATTATGACCTCCTCCCTTATACCCTGTCTGTCCATTTTATCAGCTCCTCTGATCACACAGGAGCTCTTTGTGGTTCTATAATTCCAGACTGTAGTTCATCTGTTTCTCTGCAGACTTTATTCTCCTCCTTTCACCCTGATCTTCAATGATCAGGACCCCACAGGACCACCACAGAGCAGCTATGATGTGGGTGGTGGGTCATTCTCAGCACTGTAGTCACAGTGCAGAAAAAGGAGGAGAATAAAGTCTGCAGAGAAAGAGATGAACTACAGTCTGGAATTATAGAACCACAAAGAGCTCCTGTGTGGTCAGAGGAGCTGAGAGGATTGACAGAGAGAGGAGAAAGGAGGAGGTGTATAGATGCATATAGTGGCCAGTATTACTTATACACATCATACCAATACATTGTGCATTTGCTAAATTTTACAGTTTCATCCCCGTCTTTTGCGTGAAATGCTGTCAAGATTCAGAACAGTAACGTGTTCTGAAATAGGGAGCTAAAAGCAGCAACTGAACTAGATCACGAGTGGTTCCTTCAGAAGTCCGGTAACCACTCCCCCTACAGTCAGCCCAGAGAGAGACATCACTTACAGCTGCATGACAAGGTAGAGGTGTGATTTACTCTCGTAGATGTCCTCCAGGGAGACAATGTTGGCATGTTTAATCCTAAAAGAGAGAAAGACAGAGAAAAGAGAGATGTGACATTAAAGCACATGCCTCACAATGTAGACGACATAAGACTGTCTGCGTTTCACAAAGGAACCAAAAAGCTGATACAGGAGAACTGAAGCTAAAGTGGAGCAGCTTTCAGTAAACATCCAAGAGAGCCTGGCAGTAAATCCAGTAAAAAGAGGAACAGGGTTGAAGTTCTGTTGGTAGAGTGCAGAGCGTCTTCACTCAGAAACAAAAAACAGTTACAACTGAAGCAGAAAGTAAAACGGACCTAGAAACAGCCTTGTGATCACAAAGAGGTTAATGTGAATTACTCAACATAATAAAGGGTTAATGATCGATGGTCCGCTCTGGAGAAGGACATCTGATAAATACAGTAAATGTAAACCAGGCTCATGAGGGGGTCGAATGAATTATACATAGTAAGGGGACACTGGAACCCCACACATCTGTTCTAATACTCAGGTGTACTGAAATAGTTCGCGGGTGGACGCAATAAAAAAAGTGCTCCTGTAAAGGGACAGTGAATGTAGAAATATGGAGGTGGTCATAATGTTATGGTTGACCTGTGTATATTTTCATAATCATTTGAACTTTTCTACTTTTGTAATTTTATTTTGTATTCTGGTTTATTATGTCATTTGGTTGAATCATTTCTATTTGATTTCTATTCTCTTTTTTACAAAGTAAATTGCAATTTGTTCATTTTAGCATTTCATCACATGCATTTACTCGTAAAATTCTATTTTCTGGCTTGTTTTCCTTTAATGACTTTAAATGTGTTTGTTTACCTCTGTTTGTACTTCAGTAAAAGTTTAGTTTAGTTTTTTAATAATGTCATAGGGTTACATCATTACTACTGAGCACCGATTCACACCAACACACTGAGGACAGAGGTGAGTCCAAATCATAACCCACAGCCCGTTCACATGTAACAGGTTGGATCTCACAGCTTATCGTTTTTACAGACGAGCAACAAAATACTGAACATCCAAATCATCAGTTATTAGTAGCAGATACGTCCTGGCAGACTAGAAATGTTTGGCTTCAGGGACATTTGTGTAAATGAAATTATTTTAGGTTTGAATTTGACGTTGTTTCATTCTAGAAGCGAATTTCCATTGAACTGAAGAGGGACTCAAACAGAACAGTAGAGTGATCTAGATTTCCTCCTCCTCCTCCTCCTCTTCACTCCTCTCTGCCTGTTCCACTCCAGTCAAAAGCCTGACTCCTTCTGCACCTTCTATTCACTGGGGTGTGTGTGTGTGTGTGTGTGTGCGTGTGTGTGTGTGCGTCCTCTAAAGAGGACAGTCTTTCAAATTATGTTGTAGAAACATCATAATTAAACAAACAGCATGACAAAACAACCAGAGCACCGGAGTGTGTGTTCAGAAAAGGTAGAACCACTGGTTGCAGAACCTCTAACATAACGTTGGTCTGTTAAAGATCTAAGCAGATCTGGCATCATAAAAAATTACTCCCACACCACGACACCTTCTGGATGTGTGACAAACCGTTGATCTTGGAGCCACGGTGCATCTCAAACATATGGACTGGAATGCGTTAGTTTAGCTAGTGTTTCTTCAATGTGAAACTGTGGAGGAACCTATTAAAGTGCTTCACAGAACCTTAAATCAAAGAGCAATGGTTTCTTGAAGGTTTCTTTAAGTATTTTAAGAGTTTCCTCGATAGTTTCTAACCTGAGAACCTGCAAAGGTTCCACAAGGATTTTGAACAGTGTAGTACATCAATAACATACTACCTTTTGGCTCACAGGCTGAAGATGAGTTTTACAACCAGGTGGCCAGGAGCTTTAGGTAGGTTTGCTCATGTGTTGTTACTGAGACCCAGTTGGGCTTCACAAATGTGCCACATTAAGCTCAGATGGACCATCTAGGACCCAATGTGCAGATGACAACATGCTACACCATATGAGGGTACGTTACCTCAGGATTAGTTTGTGAAAATAGAATCAAAACTGAATCAAAACCCCTACTACAGAAACTCCAGGACACGTGAAGTGAGGGATGGAACCTTCTGCCCAAGAATCACTCAGATCTCACCTCAAGTGTTGCTACAATCTGGAGGATTAATAGTGTAAATGAGAGAGAGGGACCAACCGAGAGACCGAGAGAGAGAGAGAGAGAGAGACAGAGAGAGAGAGAGAGAGAGAGAGAGAGAGAGAGACAGAGAGAGAGACAGAGAGAGAGAGAGAGAGACAGAGAGAGAGACAGAGAGAGAGAGAGAGAGAGAGACAGAGAGAGAGAGAGGGGTGGCAGCCAACAGTCTAATATGAGATCAAGCTGCAGTTCAGTGTTGAGTCATTATATGAAGCTGATATTCTGATTTTTGTTTGTTTGTTTTTTTCTTCATATTCAGGATCCAGTTTTACGCCGGATGCCCTTCCTGACGCAACCTTCACCATTTACCCAGGGTTGGGACCGGCACCAGAAGTACACCAAGTACACCCCTACGGGATATATCGGACAAAGAATGTTGGAGACGGAGCTGCTGGGCAGAAGGAGAAGAGGAAGACCTTAGAGAAGTGTAGCGAAGGTGGACATGGAGACAGTTGGTGTGACAGTAGCGGAGGCAGGGGATAGGGCGAGATGGAGGCAGATGATCCGCTGTGGCGACCCCTAAAGGGAGCAGCCGAGAGAAGAAGTTTGTTTTTTCATGTTAGACTGGATTCATCAAGATCAGATATAACTGAGAACATCTGAGAAATCAGGCCAATTCAGGCACATTTGAATGGATGGTGTATCAGCCATTTTCATCGAAACCTAGTTGAGTCTTTAAGCACAGCATTTAGAGCAACGTTAACAGACATTATCTACGGCAGAATGAGGAGGGTCTTAGAAGGTTTACAGCAAAATACGACGACATTACATAATATATAAAACGACAAACGACAGTGGAAACGGAGCTGCTTTACCACAAACTTCTAAAGAGGGTTCAGGACCGAGACGAAGCTAAATCTAATACTTACTCAAAAGAAACTCAATTCACCTCCATATGCAATAGAATTGCTGGGGCTGGTAGAAGCAGGTCAGACAGCAGTGCTGCTGGAGTGTTTAAACCCCTCAGTATCCCTGCTGGACCGAGAACAGTCCACCAACCAGAAATGTCCAGCCGACAGCGTCCTGTGGGCAGCGTCCTGTGAGCACTGATGAAGGACTAGAGGACGACCAACACAAACTGTGCAGAAACAGATGAGCTTCTGTCTCTGACTTTACATCTACAAGGTGGAGACACTCGGTAGGAGTGTCTGATAGAGTGGACAGTGAGTGGACACAGTGTTTAAACACTCCAGCAGCACTGCTGTGTCTGATCCACTCGTACCAGCAACACACACTAACACACCACCACCATGTCAGTGTGACTGCAGTGCTGAGAATGACCCACCACCCACATAATATCTGCTCTGTGGTGGTCCTGTGGGGTCCTGATCATTGAAGATCAGGGTGAAAGGAGAAGAATAGTCTGCAGAGAAACAGATGAACTACAGTCTGGAATTAAAGAACCACAAAGAGCTCCTGATCAGAGGAGCTGATAGAGTGGACGGTGCAGAAACAACGTTATGGCTGAACGGTGTATTCCAGTGCAGTTTACTGGTCTAATTAAATAGTCAGTTATGCTGTTTCTGCTGTTCTAAATCAATACTGATACTTTAATGTTCAGTTTTTCATTACATCATATCAATATTTCTATCAAGCATATCATGGGATCTTTAGTCATATCGCCCAGCCCTAATTGGAGATCTTAACACTTGGAGAAGAATAATTACAGGTTCCGTTTCCTCAGTTAACGGAGGGAAGATCACTGTGCTCTATGGGACTCCCATCAATGCCACTGTGAACAATTCTGACTCTGGAATTCCCAACAAGACTGTTCACACCAAACCCCTCTGAACATCTCTGACCACTGTTTACTTTTAAATGATCTGTTTATGTAGAAACTTCTGTGACTTTCTTCACTCGTGTGATCTCCAGCTCTCCATACAGACCTGGAGGTGCTTCTTTATGATCTCCAGCTCTCCATACAGACCGGGAGCTCTCTCTGTGTGATCTCCAGCTCTCCATACAAACCTGCAGCTCCTCCTTTATGATCTCCAGCTCTCCATACAGACCTGGAGCTCCCTTTGTGTGATCTCCAGGTCTGTGTGGTGGCGGTAACCCAGGCAACACTGGGTGAGAGTGTTCTAAAAATAGTGTTGACTCCGACCGGTCCTTTCCGGAGCACTTGGTGATTCCAGGGGTTCATTGGGGAGATTCTTGAACAGCAGCATCATTGCTGCCTCTGGTGTTTACATAAGCTGCTGGCATGAAAGACTAGGAGTTCCCTCAACTCTTCATTCAGGTCTTCTGAGTAATGCGTATTTAATTAACATGAGTTGACTGGTGAAGAAGGGGTGAAGTTTGAGGCCTAATGGAGCTGAATGGTAATTTTATGCAGAGCAGGACCTCTATTATACACTCATCAACCATAACATTATGACCACCTCCATGTTTCTCCTCTCTCTGTCCACTCGATCAGCTCCTCTGATCACACAGGAGCTCTTTGTAGTCTGTTCCTCTGCAGACTTTATTTTCCTCCTTTCAATGTAACTTCATACGACCGGTAACAAAGCTTCTTCAAGCTGAGCTCAAAGTGGGGAGACAGGATGCATGTCTGCATGAGCGTGAGTTCATGAGCACGTGGTCTGTTTTTGTGAGTGCATGTGTCAACATTTAGTACATAAGTGTGAGTGAGCAAGCTAGTAAGAGAGTGAAAGCAGGTGAGATGGAAACAGCAATAGAGTGATACTCACTTGTGAAGAACAGCGATCTCATTTTCAATACTGTTCTCTTTGCCTTCCAGAGCTTTTTTGGGAATACACTTTATCGCCACCAGCCTCCTTGTTCTCTTCTCTTCTGCTAGGACCACCTCAGAGAACGCCCCGCTGTAACACACACACACACAGTGTGAATTAATGATGCACTGAGCCAAGATAAAAACACACTGAAAATAGAACCTTTTCAGATATAAATCTCGTTGCTTAAATGATTTTTTTTTTTTAAATGTTCTTCAGTTTATGAAACTGTGGTTACAATCAAAGAATGTTTTTTTTTTTTCATTAATTTATATAGAAAGTTCTTTGCTTTTGAAAACCAGTGACCGATAAAGTCAAATTAAAACTCTTTGGCCTCAATTACTAAAGATATGGAAATGAGAGATGGATGCATTAGGAACTACTGCTGAAACGCCAGTCTCAACAGTCAGACGCAACCGCCAGTCGCAACAGTCAGACGCAACCGCCAGTCGCAACAGTCAGACGCAACCGCCAGTCACATCCCTCTATATCTTAGTTTAACTCCTCAGGGTTATGGTAGGTCATGATGGGGTGTTTAATTACTTGGAGCCTCATGAAGCACCACAGCACAGCTCCTGGTAGGTTTGGCTAGTCTCCAAAATACTTCTCCAAACCGAATCCTGCAGCTTCTGTTTGTTCTGGAAAAGCCAACAGCTAATGGAGATGCAGCTCAGCCAAAACCTTCACGGTGTCCTTTGCAGGGTTTGTGACCTGCAAGCTCAGGCTCTGACCACTTCCATGAAAATGTTCTGCTTTCGTTTACACATGGCAGGGTTCCAAACAATGTTGTTTATCTTTTTCCTTTTCTCCAAAGGGGCTGGATCAACATCACACACTGCTTACAGATTGCAGAGGAAGGGGTTTACATACTGATGCAGTGGACTTCAGTTCACCAAGCCAAGTGCACTCCAGGACTCGGACCAGTCAGTGTTCCACTCTGCCCACAAATTCATACCTTCATATCAACTGTTTGGATAAGCTGAACAAAACTCTTATGATGCCTTACTTTAATATAATTAATAATAAACGGACTGAATTCAGAGCCTCTAACAAACTTGATTTATATATATATAGAAATAATTTATCCAATATCGATTCATATAAAGCCAAAATCAGGCTTTAACTCTCGGGAGTCAGTGCTCTCGCCGTCAGGAGTCGCGTTTCTGTCGTAGAAACAAACAGCCCATCAGAAAGCTGAACATGAATAATGAACTTTTTAGATGTTTTGACAGAATCACAAGTAACGAGGACGCATCAGTCGGGCTTTTGTGACCCACAGCAGGTCCGGCAGCTCTTACTGGAGGATGACGAGCTGAGAAAACGCCTGTAAGGGTCGTTTTCACACTGAGCTCAGAGACGCAGATAATTCTCAGCTGGAGATTATTTAATAAATCCACGCCTCCAACACACCTCCTCACAGCACAGCCGATTTTAATGTGCAAAACTCAACGCCAAGTAGGTAAACCGGTCATTACTGCAGTGTCATAAACCTAAACATGAGACAAACTTCCTAAAGGAGCTTTAATCACATCTGTAATCACAGGTCTGCTGACTGTAGCCTTTACTTTAAATCAGGTGGACAACAACAGCCTGGGGTCCCTGGAGAACGTCAGTGTGCTAAGTGAATTACAGAGCTTAGTTTCATACAGTGCACCAAATATTACAGTGAAACAACAACAGCGGTTAGTTTCAATGAAACTTCTTTCAGCAGCTGATTGACGCGCACAGAACAGAGCCATCATATAAAAACATCAACTCAATCCCATCTTCAGTTTCGACTACAGAAGAAGTTATGAAGAACTGGAAGTATAGATTAGAGCTGGAAGAACAAGGTATATCTTACATGGAAGATGTTTTAGAGGGAACCCTTATCTGTAACCACAACACCAACAAACAGAACAATGGAGCCAGGCCCCAGGAATTTCACACACTGTGGACTGATCAAATTAAAACTGATCCCCCACAGACATGCAAGGGAGACCAGAGCAGCGTTTGAGGACAAAATGTCTTGCCAACTGTTAAGCATGAGGGTGGATGTGTCACGTTTGATGCTAATCAACATGCAGGGGCTCAAAGCAAAACCACTCATACGCACTCTTCCCCCACTGTCCCCTAAAAAGGCTCTCACGGGACACATTTGGGTAGTGTGAGAGATCACCGAATGTTGGACGTGTCTCTACGACACCCTTGAAGACATTTTGCCCAGATGACAGACAGAGGCCATGTGGTCATTTCACTGAAAAGGAAAATTAGTGTCATGGTGGACATTACATGTCAAGCCAGTCAACACTGCCTTTGTTTGCAGTGGCGTTATGAATCAGAGACCTGGAGCGCTACAGAGCAGAACCAGAGATGTTTCGTGTGACAGAAGGGTTTGAGTATGAAGGCCTTGTAGTGAGCGTCACACTGTCCCAACTGCTGGTGTGATGATCCGGGGAACAGTCACTGAGCCCTAAGTAGTGATACAGGACACTAACAGCTCAGCATTATGTGCAGGACATCCCAAGGACATGTGTCTCCTCTCATGGCAGGACTTCCAACTAGCATTTTCAGTAGGATAATGCTTCTACACACAGCAAGGTTTTCCCAGGAATGTCTCCACCAGACTGCAGCACTTCCTTTATGGGAAGTGTGAGTGTAACATTACAGAACTCTGCACTAATATCACGGTTTCTACAGCATTGGAGCTCCTTGTCTCTTCATCCTGCATTTAATCAGTATTACTGCACTTATTCTGATCAACAGTTACACACTGTACCGTACAGGACATGACGGGACACACCCGTACAGCAGTGCATCAGCATCAAGAGCTGCACAAGCTCATTTCACGTCACTGACAGTGACGGGGTCCAGGATCAGTCCATTCTCAGAAATGAATAAGAGCAGACACACAGCAGCTGACCACACATTTGCATAGTGGGCCAGTCGGTTCACTTACGATCACACATTACCTGCAGTCTGATACCATCAGCAAACCATCCAGCCTGAGCACTGTTTACACACACAGAGAGAGAGAGAGAGAGAGAGAGAGAGAGAGAGAGAGAGAGAGAGAGAGAACGAGAGAGAGACAGAGAGAGAGAAAGAAAGAAAGAACACACACTGATGGGTTAAACAGGACATCATGATGATTTTTTGACTTAGATCCGGATGAATGGACCACACACACACACACACGAATCAGCCTTTACCCTAGTCGGTTGGTGTGTGTGGTCTGGAGAACACCGAGTTTAACCCAGTGGAGTCTCTCAGAGCTCAGTTCACTAAAACCACACCAGCAGTGCTGCTGTCAACAGAACTGTCACACACTCGCACCACAATCAATAACAGCCTGTGCTGAAGCTCAAACTGGAACTGCCCTACATTCACACAATACTGAGCCAGTGGGCCACTGAAGACGAGACAGCTGCACACACTGCACATGCAAATGTGCGAGGTGTGATGTGTAGGACGGCCGAGCAATTAAACGTTGCAGATGTTACACAAACTACGGTCCTTTCCTTCTCCTTCCTGGAATGAGTCAGTTCTTCATTAGCTCACCATTATTTAACCATTTCCATGATTATTCAGCAAAAACAACCACTAACAGCACATGAATGTGGTGCTAATCAGAATGAGGAATGTGATCAGGCGGAGAAACATGTGGGTGTTGAATATGATCTCAGAAATAAAGAATAAATCACATTTTTCCACGTGGAATGTGTGAAAAGGTGATCTGGGGAATAAATGGTTCTATGCAGTCACATGGTGTTCCCACAAAGTCCGACTGCGTGAGAAAGGATGATCATGTAGATCATACGTGATCATGTGGATCACGGAGGGGGATCACAAATTAAATGTGCTCATGTGGAACAAAGGGTCACATGATCCCACTGAACAGTGTGTGAGCACTGAATGTGAGCTTCAGAGAGACTGGCTGAGAGAACCTCGTTCAGAAGAGCTGTGACGGAGCCGGTGGTGTGATTACCACTTCAACTACATGAAGCCAGACCCGGAGCAGAACCAAACATGAGGAGAAGGAGAATCCCACTGCAGAAGCAGGAGAACAGAGTGATGTGGTTCTGTGCAGAGTCAAAAGAAAAACACTTTCTTTTTAAAAGGTTAACGTCTATTTCTGTGGAGAGTTGGTGTCCAGACCCAGTTGCTAATGGCAACCTCCAGCAAAGAAGATGCACTCACATTACCTCTTAAACTAGCTACTCTACATCAGCAGGCATTTCACACAAACACAAACACACACAATGTCAGTGTGACTGCAGTGCTGAGAATTACCCATAATATCTGCTCTGTGGTGGTCCTGTGGGGTCCTGATCATTGAAGATCAGGGTGAAAGGAGGAGAATAAAGTCTGCAGAGAAACAGATGAACTACAGTCTGAATTATAGAACCACAAAGAGAACCTGTGTGATCAGAGGAGCTGATAGAGTGGACAGAGAGGAGAAACAAGGAGGTGGTCCTAATGTTATGGCTGACTGTCAATAGGACCTCCTGTGCCTGGTCACATCAGTCCAGCAGACATTCCTGTGATTGTCACTGCACATTGTTGCTGCTGACCATCTCCGCTTATGAGGACACATTCAACAACCAAACATTTGCCATCAAACCACTTTAAGAGCAGAAGCCAGTAACAATGAAGACATCACAGGAACAAATCTAAACTGAAAGGTCCAAGTCGAGGAGGACAGACATAGCTCCAGGGATCGGACCAAGCCAAGCAGCAGATTCCACTCAGGTCAAAACATACAGGCCATCTGGCAAAACCAGGGCAGCTGGACATACAGTAGGTCAGTCCTTCAAAAGTGGCTGAAGAGACTAAGACGACTCCATTGCCCAGAAGCATTACACTGCAGTCACACTGACATGGTGGTGGTGTGTTGGTGTAGAACTACAACGTGCTCTTGTTTGGTAGGAGTTGATCTTCCAGTGACTCTTCTGAAAAAGGTATTATTAACAGTACGTTTATCCACATACTTTGCTGATCTTCTAAAAGGCTTCAAACGTGATACTGGAATGCTGACGTGCTTCAGAACAGCATTATGCTTGACCTATTCTGGATCACACCTAGTGTCCAACTTCTCAAAGAGTATTACATGGAGCACCATCCCTCCAGAGAACAAGGTTTCACTGCTTACAGGACAGTGCTGGGGGATTTATGAACATCTAGCTGACACTTGGCATTGAGCATGATGACTTTAGGATCATGAGCACCCATTCCAGAATGTCCTGATTAAACCTCACAGTCAGAGACATTGCTGATACAAAGAGGTGTTGGGATACTTTTGGCCAGAGGCTGCAACTTTCAGTCATAGGTCAAGCAGATACCTCAAGATACCTCCTGATGTCCAGAGCTTGTGTAGGCAACCTTCTACCAGTCTTATCAGTTCTCGGTCTAAATGGCCTTCAAAGTGCAGGCAGGGATTTCCCAGGAAGCACAAGAGCGTGTCTGGGATTGCCTTGCTTGTCTTCTGCAGAAATTTAATACATTCCTTGTCAAAGCCATTTGGAGGTCTGGGTTCCAGGGAATCCTGGACGGAAAAAACGATGTAGTTGCTGCTTGGTGCTGGCCTTGCCTACATTCAGCAGAGGCTTCAGAACACCTGTCTGGACATGTTAAGAAATGAACCTGGGATCTACTTTGGGCCAACTAACACAACCACACGCATATCTACATTGCAGAGGAGACACGTCTGGAGAAAAGCACAATTTGGGCTGATATTCCAAAACAGTCCAAGGGCTTAAAATATCACAGCCAAGAAGACAGAAGGGACAGAGATAGTACTGTGGATAACAGAGCACTCGTTTGTGTGTTATTCCATTCCCTCATTCACTGCTTCCCACCTCCTCCCTCTCTCAGACTTCCACCACTGAATTGTCCCTCAGCCTATCGAGCTCTTACTCAAGCTCTCACTGAATGAGACAAGAAGTCATTCGACATGAGGACACATTCCTTAATGGGAAACGGACCAAAAGGAAGAATTCTTATTCTTCTCAACGATGGATCTTCCTGACCGCAGACGTGACATTTCCACAGTATGATACTATAATCAAAGAAATATCTTTGTCATGGTTTAACATGATACACCGATCAACCATAACATTATGTCCACCTGCTCACTGTCCATTTTACCAGCTCCTCTGACCATACAGGAGCACTTTGTAGCAGGAGGCAGATGGTGGATAATCCAAAAACTGAATTCATCCTTTGAACAACTGATCTTAAAGCACTGCTGTCTTCCTGCATGAACGTCCCAACTTACTGCAGCACACTTCAGTGAAAAGCTGCAGCAGTGGACACGACTGACCACACAAGACTTAATCTCATCAAAAGAACACTGTAAAACAAACAATACTGAATGAACTTTAACAGCGTTCCCAAGCCAACAGGAAAACAATCACGCAGTTAATCTACTTAGACACGAGACAGTCCTTCCTACTCAAGTGCTAAATGACCGTATGACCTTCATAATCCTCATAATAATCCTGATCTAATAATCCCATCACCGGTTCTGCCAAGAAATCCTGTACTGCACTGCTGTGGTGACATTACATTTATTATAATTGTCAGTGTCACAGAAAAGTCTTACGTCCACTCCTAATATCAGCAGGCGTCCCACACATTCAGCACATTTGAAAAATGAGCGTTAGGGTTCGAGAATGAGGCTGCACGGGTGGAGATCAGTGAGAAGCAAGCAGGACAAAAAGCAGCCAATAAGATGTTACTCTGATCCATACAGCTGTGCACAAGACAAGACCGTCTTCCATCCATCGAGGTCTGTAATTTAACATGAGTTTCTAGGGAGGACTGGAAAATAAAATTAACAATTTCAATAATCAATAGAGAAGGAAAAAAAACAAAACTTTAAATACATTCTTCAAATATAGTGCATGTTTACTGCTCTGTCCACAAGAACAACCTGCATACAGACTCTGACTGATCAGAGAGAGGGGGCGGGGCTGATGATCAACCCGCATACCGACTCTGACTGATCAGACAGAGGGGGCGGGGCTGATGACATCACTGATATTGGTATTGGATTATTATATATTGGTATTGGTACTGATATTGGTATTGATATTGGATTAGTTAAATACATATTTAAAATGACCAAGTAATATCTAGATGAGATTACAGCAAGGACTGAAACCAAGATTACTACATCAAATTCAAAACTACTGCACCTGTAAATACTAGGCTTCTGACTGATATTCTCTCTCTCACACACACACACACACACACACACACACACACACACACACACACACACACACACACACACACACACACACACGAGAATCATCCAGTACATTGAAAACCAACAAAACATGAAGCTGTGTCAAACTGACCTGGTAAACACACACACACACACACACACAGCTTATCTGTTATTACACCTCAGCAGGGGCGGTCACCGCGACTGTTTTAATTGTGTAAGATCAGAACATCTATCCAGAACAGCTCCCTAATTAGTCACACCGTTCGACTACAAAGGCCATTAAAACGCACTAACCATACAGCAGCTTTATCATTTATAATAACGTGCTTCATGTTCACAGCAGGGAGTCTTCTTTAGCTGCCGTCTCAAAATGATGAGAATCCAATCACACAGCTCAGCTTCACTTCACATTTTCACTGGACAAACCTCTCCAAACTCCACGCTGTGCCACGTTTCCACCCACAAAGGCCCAATCCTCAGAGGCATTGTAGGCGGTTCTTCAGAAACCCATGCAAACTGCTGTCTTCCGGCTCCATGCCACAGTCAAAAGCCTGCAAGGCTGATGCACAATGAGGACCAGAGATTCAAATGTTGAGGAAAGTGTGGAAATTTAACCCTTAATAATGGTCAGAAATGACCCACACTACACTTAATGCAGAGAAAACCCCTTAATGATCCATTTTCAACATTACGGTTCCTAAAGCATCTCCAAAATTGGAAAAAGTAATGTGCTGCTCTGCAGAACTTTGCAGAAATAATGATATAGAAATAGAAGAGTGTGCTGTAATAAAAATGAGAGGTGACTAAATGTGTAGAGGAAACTAATTCAGAAAGACAAGCTGTATAATTATCGTAAACAACCCTCTGGATATGGAGAGCGTACAGAACACAAGGGTTAAAACAACCCATTGACACATCCCTGCCCATTCAGCCTACCACAGTTTAGTCAACGTGAGCAGAGCTCATTACCTTATCACTTTCAAAGACGGCGTAACAGATTACAGCATCTCCAGCCCTCCTTCCCACAAAGCTACTGCAGGTTCCAATTCACATCCAAACTCAGGAGTTAAATTCTCATCCAAGAATCACAGCCTCCTGGAAAACTCTCATAGTATTAAACCATACGCATGAAATCGGGGCCAATTAAAAGTTTACTTTGTAGACGAAATCATGAAAAAGGTGAATAAATTTACACCAAACTATGAAAATATCCCACAAAATTGGTTGTGGGTTAAACACAGAAACTGCAGTTTTCCTGGATCAATACAGAATTACAGACGCTCCATTTCAGAGTGCTCACTGCACAGAACCCAAATCTCCAAAAGCACCTTGACTGCGGGTGGATTTGATGAAAAGGGGTCAAGCTCTAATCTAACTTTTCATATAGTTGTCCATCTTGCTGCTCTGCTGTCAGACTGAACAGGGTCACATGACACAGGCTGAACACTCTGCAGCATCAGGGAGGAGGCGTCAGTACAGTAGACTGCTCCTCGGCTGTAATGAGGCCTGGGATACTGTAAGCCAATACCGGCCCTGGGTCAGAGCTGTATGACGAGGTGTTGACATTATTGTGCTAAATTATGCAAATGTGAGCACTTTATTGTGACGACCTGTATCTGTGCATCTCATCCAATCCACCAATCATGTGGCAGAAGTGTAGAATGGGCACTGCAGTGATTTTAAGGGTGGCATGATTGTTGGGGTCAGTTTTCAAAAACCACAGAATACCATTACACACACACACACACACACACACACACACACACACACACACACACACACACTATCGTTTTCCTCATTGTCCACTCCTACCAAGGTCAGTATTAAAATGCCAGCAGTGTACAGAACAGGGGTCAGAGAGACGGAGAGCAGCAGTACGGTCAGGAACGTTGACAGTAAACATTAAGATGGAGTGCTTGCAGTAGACTGGGTTCGTGCACATGGGTGGTTAAAATAGTGTGTGAAGAAGCTCCACAGGGAAGGGGAGGTGTGAGCGGAAGAGAACGGGGAGCAGGTGTCTAGCAGCCTGGTAAACACAGGAAGGTGCCGCTATGTATTATTTAATTCCACACACACACTTTCAAAATCCTATGAAATTAAAAGAGTAGAACATCATAAAACTGCACCAACAAGCCTCACCGTTAGAATTAACCACATCTAACCAACCTTCAGTCTAATCCAACGACCCTCGATGGGCCACAGACGCAGCATGCGCTTCATTCCCACAGATCATTTGTCCTATTCCTGTTTTGACGATTTGTTTTGGTGCTCATATTGGTCAGCAATCCAATCACTTCATCAGACAGTAAAGATCCTAAAGCTCCAGAGTCCGCTGTGTTTTGTTTATTAACCTACTTTGTTCCAATATAGTCACATTAATAACTGCTTAATATCACTGGTCTACATCCATTATTAACTGTGTTAACAGATCAATACTTCATGAGCCATGACTGAACCTGTTAACAAGAAGAATCTGATGCCCTTCACCACAATACAGCCACCAACAAAGTCCAGTGCTGGACTGTCCAGGCTAAACTCACCTCACGTCTACAGAAGTCTGAGCTACAGCTTCAGCTACTGTGCAACTTTATTACAATAACAAAGGTTCAATAATGACGACAACACACGAAGCTACAATCCAATTATCCGGTGAAGTGAGGAAATCACAATCAAACTGGAAATCTCTGCTGACCATCCGGCCAAACCCAACAGGCCATTAGCCTGAGCCCTCCACCCCTGACCTGAGCGACAGAACTGCAAGAGATCCCTTAAAATTAAACCTATTTTGATGAACTACAAGAGAACCATAGAATTATAGAACCACAAAGAGCTCCTGTATAACCAGAGAAGTTGATAGAGTGGACAGAGAGAGGAGAAAGAAGGAGGTGGTCATTTTCACTTTAATGTAAACACATAAGAACCAAAGATGAGCTTTTTTTTATTTTTTAGATGCTCAAAATAAAATTCAGTCATGGGGAAACAGTGTCCTTAAATAAATATAAGTAAATAAACATAAATAATAAAGGAACATAAATGTCCAACATCTACAGCTGTGTATATAGAACTGATTCTTTCTCTAATGTTTTGCGTCACATTTATGGTGCAGTAACTGACAGTGACACAAACACATTCTCATATATATTTCACACCACATAAATCAACTTTAAAGAATGTTTTTTTGTTTGTTTTTAATGGTTTTACTGCCTATTAGTCAACTTCCCTTATTTAGGTACATTCCAGAATAATCACATCCACTGAATATAAACAAAAAAAAAAGGTTCTTTAACTGGAACACAACACAGAGCTGCAACAGATTTACACTGTATTGATTTTAAAGTCATTTCAGGGCCCACACGCACACACACACACACACACACACACACACACACACGCAATAACAAAACAGATGAACTACAGTCTGTGATTATAGAACCACAAAGAGCTCCTGTGTGATCAGAGCAGCTGATAGGATGGACAATGAGAAAGAGGTCTTAAATGTCATGGATGATTGGTGTAAGTAATATTAACTGTTGTGTGTTGCTGGTACGAGTGGATCAGAGACAGCAGTGCTGCTGGAGTGTTTAAAACCCTCAGTGTCACTGCTGGACCGAGAACAGTCCACTGACCAGAAATGTCCAGCCAACAGCGTCCTGTGGGCAGCGTCCTGTGGACACTGATGAAGGACTAGAGGACAACCAACACAAACTGTGCAGAAACAGATGAGCTTCTGTCTCTGACTTTACATCTGCAAGGTGGAGACACTCGGTAGGAGTGTCTGATAGAGTGGACAGTGAGTGGACACAGTGTTTAAACACTCCAGCAGCACTGCTGTGTCTGATCCACTCGTACCAGCAACACACACTAACACACCACCACCATGTCAGTGTGACTGCAGTGCTGAGAACGACCCACCACCCACATAATATCTGCTCTGTGGTGGTCCTGGGGGGCCCTGACCAATTGCTCCTGTATGGTTAGTGGAGCTGATACTATAGATAATAAGAAACAAGCAGGTGGTTATAATGTTATGGTTGATCAGTATACTTTTTTCCATTTTAAGTGAAATGCAAGAGATCCTACAAAACAGCATCCTTTCTCTGAAGGTGCTCTCCCAGAGGAGCGAAGCGTGTTCAGACGGTCATGAATCCCACTCTGTAATGAAAGCAGCCCGTAGGACGAATAAGAGGCTCCATTTGAAATTTAATGAATGTGCAGACGGATTGAGCTCCTCATTAAAATGAATCCAAAAAAGAAAAGCTGGAACTTCAGCGCACTGTTAAGGACCATTGAGTTATCTATTGTTCTGAATGGTGGTGGTGGAGGAGGAGGAGGAGGAGAAAAAAGAGCACCACAATCAGCTGGGAAATGTTTACTGTCTTAGTTCTGCACTGAAGTTAAAAATAAATCAGACAGAATTTACCTGCCTTTCTCTACTGTTAATCACGAGCCTGACGTTTCACAGGAAGACCCTCACCAAGCAGCATAACACTACGTCAGCCACCACTGATCACCGTTATTAATACCAGCAAGCAGAGGTATGAGATTACACCGAAATACATAAACATACTGGATTACTCTCAGAGTCGGTCAGACCGAGTCTCTGACCAGTATACACTACTAGATTACTCTCAGAGTCGGTCGGCCTGAGTCTCTGACCAGTATACGCTACTAGATTACTCTTAGAGTCAGTCAGACCGAGTCTCTGACCAGTATACGCTACTAGATTACTCTCAGAGTCGGTCGGCCTGAGTCTCTGACCAGTATACGCTACTAGATTACTCTCAGAGTCGGTCAGACCGAGTCTCTGACCAGTATACGCTAACAAGTCTGAGCCCTGCAGACTAGAGTCACCCGGCACAGACTTCAGCAGCAGCCTAAAGACAGATTTGGGTGGTGCCTCATGCTATGGCTCAGTGGAATATGGTTGGTGGATGGTGTTCATGTGGTTGGTGTGTTGCAACAGATAACACCATCAGTGAGCCACCACAATGTGCAGCAGTCTGGGTAAGTATGCTGTGCTGCACCGTAAGAGCCCTTGGGGGAGACTCCTAACACTGAGCTCCTCTGTAACAGGAGAAAGTCTGTAAACGTACATTTGAGTTCAGCAAGTTCATTCAAAAAACTGATTTAATTCCCTTTGTTGATCTGCAGGAGCGTTGAGAAGACAGAGCTGGAGTGTCACGGTTTCCCCTTTCAAACGAGCAACAGATTCAGACTGACCACGTTTAGAAGCAGGTGCTCCTATTTTATTACAATATTAATTCATATTCAGTGCATATTTGTAATTAGTTGGTCACAGATCCACTTAATCCACAGATCTGCAAATATCTGATCAGTTTACAGCTGTTCAATCATAAAACATAAAAACGGAGGTGAAGGAGGAACCCGTAAGTGTCCTCTCACAAAAAACAGAAAGCAGCGCCAAAGAGGGGGTTCCCTGCCAGCTGCAGCGTGCGCCACATCCTGATTAATAAAATCATTTCAGCGGGATTAAACCCAGCCCTCTCAAACGCTCACACACTCGCTAGCCAGATTATTAATAGAAAATAAAAACTTTGTTTCCATAGCAACTGTTATAGTCCATATGGAAAATGTCTGCTCTTGTTGCCAAGACAACCAACCCACAGTGAACTCCTAGCTAAGCAATGCAGAGAGCCCGTGATCCTTCCCTAGCTGATCCTGGTCAAGAGGCCCAACACAACAACTGACCACAGAGCAAAGAACACGGCTCTGCAGGAGCTGACTGATGTCCGTAATGTAATGGCTGGTTGGTGTATGTAAGCTAAAATTAGACCAGTGCCTTCTAAACCATCTCCTTGTTCTTCCTCTGATCACACAGGAGCTCTTTGTGGTTCTATAATTCAGACTGTAGTTCATCTGTTTCTCTGCAGACTTTATTCTCCTCCTCCTACCCTGATCTTCAATGATCAGGACCCCACAGGACCACCACAGAGCAGATATGATGTGGGTGGTGGGTCATTCTCAGCACTGCAGTCACACTGACATGGTGGTGGTGTGTTAGTGTGTGTTGCTGGTATAAAATAATAATTCACACTTAAAACAAAGGGTAAATCAAAGTTCGCCAATAAGATAAAGGTGTTCAGTCATTGGTGCAAAACCACTAGTGGTCTGAGGTCAGAGTGACACTCCGGTTGTACTGTTTCACTGTGTACTGTGCCAAAGGAAACATTTGGTGGAACACTGAATACCAGATACTGACCATATGTCAGGTCTTTATTGTGTAAATGGTGTAAATTAGTGTAAATGGATTTCTTTACACCACAGCCGCCAGAGACACCACCACCACTGAATATGACTTACAGCAAAAAAAAACAAAAAAACGAAATTTGACCATTAAAATGCACTTTCCTAATAATAAACACCTCCATTTACAAAGTGCATTCTGTGTTTGTGTTGTCTGACTTCAGTGCGACAAACAGGTTAAAAAAACAGGAAGTCAGGAAGGGGGCCAACACTTTCTCACACCACTGTAAAAGAAAATGATATTTCTATGAACTAGGTTTATAAATTCTTCAGTTGTACTTAAATTCCAGTTAAAGTGAAGATCTGATGTTCAAAAACATCCACAGAAAAAACTTCAGGGAACCAAAGTGGTTCTTCTACGGAGTCCCTCAAAAGAACCCTCATTGGCACATATTTTAAGGGTTAGGTGCCACTGACAATTACTTGCTCTCTCAGGACCTTCTGACTGCTATCTGAGAACTCGCAGAGGCCTTCAGAGGCACTACTGTGGAAGCCTAGCTTGGGAAAAGAGGCCTGAACAAATTCCACACATCCAACCAATGACCAGAGGTCATCTCAACCATTCACATGCTGACCGGGACAGTGTCACCAGATTGGCCACATATGGCTGCCATTAAAGTGGAAGTGGCTGTGAAATCTGCTGAGAGAAAGAGAAAGTACAGAGCTGGTGTTCTTCCTCAGAAGCAGCAGAGGAACATCATTAAAGTCCAGTTTAAACCGAGGCTCCTGCAGCAGGAAGTAAAACACAGGCAGGTTACGTGACGTGAACCCAAAAGTGATTTAAGGGAACTGACAGCAGAATCAAAACCACAAACCCATCATTATATTTTGTTCCTGATTGTGTTGAAGAAAGTCTGCTGACAAAAAGGGTTTCACTCTTAATGACGAGAAGTGCTGAAGGCCACACCCACTATTTTTATCTGCTCCAGTAGCTCCCTGTGAAGTGGAAGTTCTAAATGCTCAATTTGAAGGGAACGGGAAAGTGTGCAGGGAGCAGCGAGTACCGGTTTATCCCTGCACGGGAAGCCGACTGTAAGGTCACCCGCCCGTCACGGCGTCTCAGGGGGGATAAACGGCTGACGCTCATCACGAGGAGAACAGTACATGAACCTGTTATACGTCCATCATTTCACATCTATTCCTACATTACACAGACGGATACACGGCTGCAGGTCATTCATCAGTTACTTTAGAAAGTAGAGGAGCAGCTAAAGAACGTGGCGAACGCCAAGCACGGCTGGTCAGGTGATGACGCTGCAGGACATTCCAAATGAAATGACAAGCTGAGGTTCCCATAGCTGAGCACACTCCTGAAGGACCCTGTGGAACGGAAACACTCAAAACCTGCTCCCCTCACCACAGGAGGGACCACAGTAGACCATTAAGGCCATTCACTTACAAAAGTGGTTCTCAATCCCAGTCCTGGAACCCCACTGCCCGTGGTACTTCAGGACCAGGGTTCAGAACCACTGACTCACATTAATCACCAGTATTACGATGTCACTCACGTTCCCAAAACATCCTTGAAGTCATAGATCTCCTTGATGTCAGACGTCTTCTTTTTCCAAGAGTGTCCGTCCTCTCCCAGGGGCATTTTGTGACGATCGAATATCGTAAAGCTGGCAGAGAAAAAGCAGAGTTCACTCACATGAGCGAGAAAGTACAAATGCATGCGCGCGCACACGCACACGCACACACACACACACACACACACACACACAGGTTGGTGGCCTGGTTTTAAATAGGTTAATGTAATATTGAAAGTATCGGAATCGGGGCTGTGTTAAAGCTTCAGGAATTTTTGAGCAAATCTGCTGAAAAAAGCCGTGTGAAGAACATCCTGACCTCACTAAAGCTTCCTGAACGGTCGGTCATACATTCGGGAGAATGAGCCGCAGGTCTGATTGTGAAACCTCAACCTGCCCAAAAAAACAAACAGCTGTTCCATGGAAGCTGGAGTCTGCCACAAAAGCTAAACATCAGCTTCAGGTGCTAAGAGAATGCAGGAGAACTTGTTCTCTGGAAAGGTAAGCAGATACATGCTGGATGTGAAGAGACTCGGACGTCAATCCTCATACCAAACCAAACGGCTCTCAGAAATAAACACAGCTTCCTAAAGAGCTTAGAGTCCCAGAAATAAGGACCTTTCTGTAACGTTGAGTTTGAAGAAGAGTATAAATATTCTACACCATTAAAGGCTTTTCCAACAACAACAAACGATGTAACCTCACGACTTCAAGGCCAATCTTGTCGCCTATGTTTTTAAACGTATTTGAAGCAGACGGTCACATAGCAGATCATTATTTTCAGATCAGAATCACACTGGTCTTCATTTGAGATGTAAATATTAACAATTTAAATATTTCTATGAATTTGACCATATTTTGATCATTTACGTCACTGAAAATGTTTTGAGAACATTTTTAGCTGAAAAGGAAAATTTTGATGAATTTTGTAAAGATTAGATTTCCAAAGACACTTAAAATAACTTTCTGAACTTTGTGCATTTGTTTGAGGAATTATGAAATTTGAACACTATCTTTGCTCAAACACCCTCCCTTCAATATCGGGGGCAGTGATATCAGCCCCGCCCCCTCTCTCTGATCAGTCAGAGTCTGTATGAGGGTTGATCATCAGCCCCGCCCCCTCTCTCTGATCAGTCAGAGTCTGTATGAGGGTTGATCATCAGCCCCGCCCCCTCTCTCTCTCTCTCTCTGATCAGTCAGAGTCTGTATGCGGGTTGATCATCAGCCCCGCCCCCTCTCTCTCTCTCTCTCTCTCTGATCAGTCAGAGTCTGTATGCAGGTTGATCATCAGCCCCGCCCCCTCTCTCTGATCAGTCAGAGTCTGTATGCGGGTTGATCATCAGCCCCGCCCCCTCTCTGATCAGTCAGAGTCTGTATGCGGGTTGATCATCAGCCCCGCCCCCTCTCTCTGATCAGTCAGAGTCTGTATGCGGGTTGATCATCAGCCCCACCAGCACAGATTTAATTCAGATGGAAACCAGTGAATGTGAGCTGTTTTGTGAGCTGAAAGGCTTCTATGATGAAACCCTCAATAACTATGGCAGTGAAGAGTCATGTAGTTTATAGTGTATCTATAACCTCATTCTTATTCTTTATTGATGTAATAAATTAATAAGTAATAAATGAACAATGACATAACACTTTTGCTGCATCAATAACTTCAACCATTAGAGGGGATTTTTCATCTATTACGCAGCAGTGGGTGGTGACTCTGAACGGAGGTGACTGGTCTGATTGGTTTCCAGAGCAACTAGTCCCGTCACCATAACTACCTTTAGGGGATGATCAATTGTAAATACATTGTGCGACACACAGGCTATAAATACTCTTATCTCTTGAAGAAGGGAAGCAAAAGACTGCAGCAGCAGCAGCAGCACTAGTCTACAGCAGACTACTGTATTCCAGACTACTGTGGTAGAACTTCAGTTTATCCATGGTTAACTAACCCCTGGGGCAGGAGATGGGGATCACTCTGCTCTGTGTATGGAAGAAACCACTGCACTCGTTTCCTACACGACAGACTCGAGCTCGTCTCAGACTGACTCAGATATAAACAGATGTGGCATCAATTTGTTGTATAATAAGTCGATATTTACTGTGACTTATTCTAACTGGCTTGCTTGTCATTAAGCTCCACCGCCACATGGGGGGGGCACCCACTCAAACTCCACATATTCTTCATAAGGGTCCCTGAATGGATCTTGGTTTACATTTACAGCTCAGGAACAATCGTAATTGGTTTCAATGTGTCAACTTATAAAAGTCATGGACATTTCAGTTCAGATAATTCAGTGTTTCAAGAAGCCGTTTGGGCTCAGCTCACAGAAGAACTCTGATAAGGTCCAGACGTGTGCGTTTGTAACACACATTTTATCTATCTGGTCAATTTTACGAAGCTGTGAAGTGACCGTGAGGAGACCCTGGACTGTTCAGGGCTTAAAGTGCATCCTGGTCACGAGTTGTGTTTGTAGTTCATTGATCAGTTTAGCAAAACACCTTCTTTTACAGTGACCTTAAAATATCTCTGAAATACAATAACCATAAAAAACGAGTCATAAAAACCAGTTCATCCCTCTCAAAAGTACTGATGGCGCTCCATCATTCCAGAGAACACTTTATACCCCTCCAGTCCACACCTGGCATTAGACACGGTGACCATAGAATCATGTATGAAGTGCTCCAGACTAACAGTTCCATTGTTCCATTGAATAGTAACGATCAATGAGCTGCAGATCAATGAGCCGAACGGCCGAACTATAAACAGAGCTGCGTTGTCAAGCTGCTTATGAGACCTTCTCGCCATATCTACAGTAACTCGCCTCCGCACACCTCGCCGTAAGAGCTTTCCTCTGAAGCCATGAGAGTTCATCATCCATTTGAAAATACATTATCTCCAGAGTCAGAGACTTATCAGCTTCAGATAATGCTGCAGATGAAGCGTGGTTTCACACAATGACTGCAGTGCTTTACACAGAGCTCTGAAAGCCACTCCTGGAGAGAGAAAACGGGCAGCTTCCAAACAGATATGGCCACGGTCACCGACAGTCAGCACCAGCGTTTAAAACCCATCCTGGCTGCTCTCTCAGGGTCCCAACACACAGTCAGTGTTTTCAGCTAGAAAGAGCAGGAGAAAGTCCTGAGATAGATGGAGCTGGTCCACTTTACCAGACTGAAGAGACTCGAATCAGACCTTTTTGGCATTAATGATCTGATCGATTCATCAAATCCGCTTTTTTCAAACATTTTCAGATTTGAACCACTTTCATTTGTGCTCATTTGGGTATTTATCAGAGACTTGAATGAAGGGTCAGATCAGATTTCATGTGCTTAGAGCTGTTAGTTAGGAAAACAGAACAGTCAAACAGTCCAAACGGGTGCTGTGTTCACATGACCAGACTGAAAATTCCATTTTCGGCCTTAATGTGATCCGATCTGATTTTTTCAGGGCTGGGTGGAAGGGCCACTTTCACACGTAGTCCTGGATTGGATTCTTAGATGTGATAGATTGGATTTGCATACAGGTGCTTAGTGCCGTGAGAGACCAAAGCTCCAGTAGAAAGTCTGTCCAAGAAAATTCTCAAAAACAAACGTCAAAGTATTTCAAAAGCAGATTTCACACGACTGATAGAACAGAAGTCTACAGTGACACCGATCTACCCCATTTACATCAATCCACCTCCACAAGCTGATTACACCATGGTTATGTCAAACACTGGCCGGTCTCTGTTAGTGTCGCTGCGGAGGTGGACATTATCGTTCGATGTGCGCATGCGTACTACTCTCCGGCCTTGGCCCCACCCCGCTCGCAACTTCAGAGAGGTAGGAGGTAGGACAGGACTTTGATCAATCAACTTCTTCCACAGCACATCAGTTTCTGTGCCACCCCTTTGTGAACAACGGCCTCAGTCTGGCCACCCTTATGGGTATTTTCTGACTACACAACATTTCTTTCTCATCAGAAAACATTCTGTAAAAAATTATTTTCCTAAATGACATCTTTAAGCTTGCTTAAGTTATTGGACCCCCACCCCCATCGCGACCTGGGCTCAGTACTAATCTAACAAAGGGTGGAGCAGGGCCTCGCCTCCCACCATGAAGGGAATGTGCTTGGTGACTATTTTTAGGGGCCAGGGCAGCACCAGTCCAGACCAACAGTGGAATCATGGGGCACTGCACGCACATGGTCTTTCAAAGACACTAATCGGAGGGCTTCTCGGACCAAAATAGCCCACTTAACGTCCCGTATTCCAGGTCTCTGGAGATGGATGTTGTGGGTTACTCTGCCAAACACCACTGCCTTGTGTCCACACTGAATGAGCCTTTAGGTTTGACCCTGACTCTTCTCAATAAGCCATAACATTGTAACCACCTGCTTCATATTATATAGGTTTTCCTACAGCTCTGAGGCATGGTCCCCACAGAACGTCTGTGGAATCCTGTGGTATCTGGCATCAACATTACAGTAGATCCTGTAAGACGTGCGAGTTGGTTGGTGGGACCGCCGGGGTTTGCAGATCAATAAGTCTTGAGTGCCATCATCCTGTCTCTGCTTCGCTGGCCGTCTTACCTTGGAGATCTTTTGGTGGGTACTGGCCACTGGCAACACTGCATCAGACCTGCCTGGTGTTTGGGAGATTCTCTACCCAGCACAACTTGGCTCACCAAATTAGCACAGATTCTTAGGCTTACTGATCGTTCCTGCTTCCACACATCAATTTCAATAACTCACTGTTCATTTAGTGCCGAATATCTCCATCCCACTTCTTGACAGAGCTGAGCTCCAAGTGCACGACTACAGTGCTTTTTTTTGTTCCCCCACACAAAAGTGGGTGTGTGCAAGTAGGGCGAGTTGTACACACATTGTCCTAAACAGTATGTTTACCATGGAGTTGCTGTGGAGAGCTATGAGCTTTAGTTCAGCTCTTCCAACCTGAGAAACCAAGCCGATTCTAGGCTTTACGACTGAAGGTCAGAGTGACCTATGGACAAACTGCAAGAACTACACTGGTGGCTTTGAAGTACATATCAGCGAGTAATCCAGCTCAGAAAATAACTACACTGTACGTGTGACCATGTCCAATAAATACTCGAATATTTGGTGAGTAAAAGTATGTGAAACTACAAAAAACATCCCTCTAAATAACCCTGTGGCCCATGAGGTTAAACAGCACTGCACTGAGGTCTGAGCTCCTCTACCCAGGGCGACATTAATCCTCTTGCAGCTGTGTGCAGATCCCAAACACCACCGTCAGTACAGCATGTTCCTTTCCCACCTCAAGGTTCTGAGGATGTCTCCATAGATACCAAGTAGAGGAGCCGCTTCCTTGTTCTCTGTGCGAAATGCTGGCAAAGGTGGACTGGCTGAAACAAAGGAGGGGTTGACTAGGATGCTGCAGCAAACAGTGCGTGAACAGTTTCACAAAAGACCAAAATTAATACCACCAGTCACGGCTGACCGCAGGATGTGAAGTTTCACTTCCTCCAACAGAGTGACGATGGTAAGCAAAGGGAGCATCTCAAATTGGGTAAAGCATTTGAGGGTGACCAACTGCAAGCAACACTAAAGCACCTTTATATTCTGACAGGTTCCGTCTAACATGACGCACTCGTGAAAATGGGAGCAAAAGCTTGCAGCTCATCTCACTAAGCTCATGGTTCTGCAGCGGACATTAATGTATTATGCTTAATCTTAATGTATTAACATTTAATCTCGACTGAAATCGATGGGGTTTAATCCATCTGTCACTGAGGAGGCAATACAGCTGACTCACTGAGCACTGACTTATATGCTGCCACCATCAGATTTGACGCAGTTCAGAAATGCACTGTAGAAGCCTAATTATGCTTTCATGGAAACATTTCCAACTACTCCTTCAATCACTAAACTTTTATTGGAATAATTGAAGAATAAGGAAATTTGATTCAGGTGCATCTACTAGAAAAGACCAGCTACAAAGGATGAGACTTCATCAGAACAGAATAAAGAAAGAAAGACAAAAACAAGCTCCTTAATATTTACTTACTGAAACTGTATCAGAAACACAGTCCGGTAGCCGGTATTAAAGATCGGCAGCAGTGTAGTTACTGAAAGTGTATCAGAAACACAGTCCGGTAGCCGGTATTAAAGATCGGCAGCAGTGTAGTTACTGAAACTATCAGAAACACAGTCCGGTAGCCGGTATTAAAGACCGGCAGCAGTGTAGTTACTGAAACACAGTCCGGTAGCCGGTATTAAACAGTGTAGTTACTGAAACTGTATCAGAAACACAGTCCGGTAGCCGGTATTAAAGATCGGCAACAGTGTAGTTACTGAAACCGTATCAGAGACACAGTCCGGTAGCCGGTATTAAAGATCAGCAGCAGTGTAGTTACTGAAACTGTATCAGAAACACAGTCCGGTAGCCGGAATTAAAGATCAGCAGCAGTGTAGTTACTGAAACTGTATCAGAAACACAGTCCGGTAGCCGGTATTAAAGATCGGCCGCAGTGTAGTTACTGAAACTATCAGAAACACAGTCCGGTAGCCGGTATTAAAGATCAGTAACAGTGTAGTTACTGAAACTGTAGCAGAAACACAGTCTGAAACTTATAAGGTTGTAAGCAACATTAGCGATTCTAGGTTAGCACTGCAGGTGGCACACTAATGCCAAAGTGAGTTAGTATGTTGGAGATAGCTGGAAGTGATTTTGGAAATGAGATCTTTCATAGAATCATGGAAGAGAAGTTGAAATCCAGGCACAGAGAAGACGCTTTAGCAGACAACTACCCAAACAAAACTAGGGACATTGCTCAGGGTCTCAGACAAAAGGCGAGGGGGCTTCCAGATAAGTGCCTGAATTGTTGAGCGCTTGAATGGGTATGCATGCAGGGTGAACGGTCAGGAGGGGCTTGGTCATCACCCGCTGGTGCAGAGCAAGGGAACAGAAGGAACGAGATCAAGTCTGACCAACAAACGTAGGAGAGATAGGCAAGTCTGAGGGAAGGTAACCAGATATCCGATGGACAAAACACTAACGTCTACTCCGGCATGCAGCATTCGTAGAATCTGGAAACGGAAGGTGTAGATACTCACTGGTTTCCCATGGCTGCTCGAAACACAGAAGAAACAAGAAAAAAAAAAACTCAACCTGGAGTTCAGTGCTGAGAGATGTCGTGAGTCTGAGAACTTTTCAAACTAAACAGATAAATGTAAAGAGTGGGCTTCCCTCTCAGGTTCACCGCAGTCGCTCACAGCCGGGAAGCACAAAGCCCCGTCCCCGTGTTAACCGCCCTGACCACAGCTGTCTCTGGATGAGGGTTATGCAAACCAACTGTCACACACTCTTTATCCTCCCGCCATTCTGCTAAACCAGTCTGCTAATTCCACTGCGAGGTTTGCATCCACAGTGAACTACATTGCAGTCCACGTTCGGTCAATCAAAAACGTCTGCAGCCGTTACTTATTAACAGTAGGGATGTGCTGATGTGGGGAACTGTGAGCTGATATTTTTCCAGGTACTTTCTGCATCTGCAAAGGACAGGGTGCACTTCTGGATAAAGCTCCTTTAAATCAAATCAGTGGAACTAACTACACACGGCTTTCCACGGATGTTTAGAGGCATTTCCACATCCAAAAAGAGGAAATGAATAAAATTTGGGAAATGTAATTCGAACGATGGATGGATGGAATTGTGCGGCCTTTAGGACAGATTTTCTATTAGTGTGAAAAGACAAATGTCTTCCAAAAACAAGAGTATAAAGACAAAACTGTTTATTTCTACAAACCAATAAGAAATGAGTGGGGTGTGTGTGTGTGTGTGTGTGTGTGTGTATCAGCTGTGAGCCCCAATGTGATTTAACCAGTCTGGTAACATGTTGACTGTGTTTTGTATCTTGGGCTCAGGAAGTGCATAAATTGTCTAAAACCTTTGTCCCTCTGTCCAACCGCTGTGAACTTCCACAGTTTTGGTGAGGTCACTGCAGACGAAACAGAGACTCGCTAGTTTTATCCTCTTTGGTGACCATGTTTACGCGTCTAAAACCAAAGTGTCATAGTGATTTATCACGCAGTGCATGAGTGTACGTCTGAGACACGAGACCTTCTTGGGGAGAAGTCCTATTAAAGAGTATTGACAGTACAGATGCATGCCAGAGATGTTATGAGAAGACTGCTCACTGGTTGAAATTTTTGAGTTTGACTGTTTGACAGTTTTGACTGTTTTGGTCTGGGGTGCTGCTACGTTGCTAAAGCACATGAACTTTCCTGCAGTGTAATCTGTGTGTGAAATGTCAATTCTGACTAATGTCCACACAAAATTCTTCAGAGTTTGTAAGTAAAAATAAAATCGCACAAGACATTCCAGGAGATCCCCGTCTAGTTCCCTGTCTGAACTTCCAGGGAATCCCACAGATAACCCTAACCATTGTATGTGCTTTCAAGAATGGCTGGGGTCAGGGTGGTTGCCGTGTCAGGACTGAAGCTACTCAGCCCTGCATGTGGAATGGTGTGATGCACTGTGTGATGAAATATTCCTCCCATAACCACAGGAGTCCTTCCAGCAGTCCAGACAAGACAGACTGGTTTTATTTGCAGATCGGCCAGTCCTTATTATTGCTGGTTTTGAATTTGTCCCTCCGCAGTCTACTGCTGAGAGGTACTCATGTACTCCTGTTCTGGTCAGCCGCCTTAAATACACTCTACAGCTAAAGTTTGTGGACACTTGCTTATCCGATCATTCTTAAAAAAAAAAAAAAAAAAAAAAAAAAGACTTGGTTCCCCAAACTCTGCTATTATGACTCTACTCTCCAGTTTTTCACTTAATTTTGGAAGGTTGGATTTGATTGCATTTGGCCAAAAGAGCACTGATGAAGTCACGTCCAACGATAGGTTCTGTATCGTGACAAACAAACCTCCACACGGATTTGTTGGTTGTCTCCAAGACAAAAGCTGGACTCGTCACTGAAGATGACCCACTGCCACCGAGAGACGATGATAGTCTGGTACGACACCATTTCAGACGGTTGAGTCCTTATGGGTGCAGTCATTTTCTGAAATTGAGTGAATTTGCTCTAACTGTTGTCCAGCAGTGGGGCCTTAGCACCTTCACAGTGTCCCATTTTATTGGCAGTGCATTTCTACAGAAATGATACAAATTCCTGAATCAAAGTCTTAGTACTGATATTTTGCCCATATCGTGTGGTCCTCATCACATTGAAACAGGAATCCTTTTCATCCGCTGTCCTGACCAGTCCGAAGGGCACTGAAATAAGGCAGTTGTGTGTTGCTAACAGAGAGATGGCCCTGAAAGACAGCACTTTGTGGACATTTATGACGCCTGGTTATCTGCATCAGATAGCAATGGTGACATGTGCAATGTTTTACGACATAAACCAAGCCTGAGGCCACTGTGCTCTGCAGTTCCCCCTTCAGAGAGGCGTATAAATACCACCAGGGCTAAAGAGGAAGCCCAACTTCTGAGATGGTTTCACCACAACACTGAGCAAGAAGCCAATTGATGCACTTCCCCACTTGCACTATATCAGGTGGTCCAGAGAGTTGCTGTTCTGCTCAGAAAGGTTTCGTTCAACTCCATCAAAAAGGAAATCAAAAGGTAGATTTAAGTAAAAAGTCATACTTCTGATGAGAAATTCAACAATTTGACTTCACTGGGGTCAGACATCAACTGTTCAACATTGACGCTGCGTTGTGATAACGTTGAGAAGCTTTAAATCTTAACTCTGAGAACGTAAGATCTACAATCTGAGGCCAGTCGAACACTTCTAGGCTTAGACATGATGATCATAAATGACAATACTGTGATGAATTCAGTCAGTAATTCAGTTCAGAAAGCAGCTCAGATTCACTCGTTTCCATCTGAATTAAATCCCAGTTTAAATATCAAAGGAGCTTCCAGTGCATGTTTACTGCTCTGTGTACATGAACATGATCAACCTGCATACAGACTCTGACTGATCAGAGAGAGGGGGCGGGGCTGATGATCAACCTGCACACAGACTCTGACTGATCAGAGAGAGGGGGCGGGGCTGATGACATCACTAATCCAAATATTGGGTTAGAGTAAAATGAGAAAGGAGGATCTGTTTGCTGTCTTTCTTTGTTCACACAAGTTTGAGAAGAAAATACTGAAACATCCATAAGTAATAAAATAATAATGATATTCATTTTTTTATTGTATTGAGTTATGCTTATAAATATTCATCAGTCTAATCATTACAGAACATTTACCTCAATACCAGTCTGATCATCTCCCAGCAGGATTTCTGTCATAGAAAGTGTGTTTGTGTTTCTAAGCAACTAAATTAAATATTTGATCAATACATGATCAGATCCATTCGTTTAAATTCTGTGGACCTTTGGATCTGAACTGAAGACATTAGAGTAGGATCTCCTGAAAAGGACAGTGTCTCTGTAAACACTTTTCTAATGTTTTGGGGAATTAAAGTATCACTCTATGAAAACATCTCTCAGGATGGGCCTCGAGCTCTAAAGGTTGAAGAATGGACAGTAAAGGCAGTGTCCACAGAGGGGCTCAGATCTTCTGGAGTGACCGAGGTTTGGGCTTCTCTAAGGAAAGCAGGGCTGCGGCTCACGACCGGCTAAACGCTCCGTAATCCGTCCTCTGAAGCAGTGAGATGTAGAATGCTGATTCCTCCCCATCTGGTTCACTTTTGAGAGGGTTATGATGACCCAGCCGTGACCCCGGCGCCCAGCTCAATCATCCGTGCTTCTTCCAGGTCACCTGACCAGCCCGCCGTCGGCCTGATTGCGCAGACGTGTTCGGTTGGGAAACGAGCCCTTTCCTGTTCGACCAATTAGCAGCTCCTCTGGCGAAATTCAGATTGTGAGGCAGGTTCGGAATATCTTAAAGCAGGACTCAGTCGAGATGGTCCCAGAACGTGTTGGATGGGCCCCCCCGTGTGAGTGTGTGTGTGAGTGTGTGTGTGTGTGTGTGTGTGAGTGTGTGTGTGAGTGTGTGTGAGTGTGTGTGTGAGTGTGTGTGTGTGAGTGTGTGTGTGTGAGTGTGTGTGTGTGAGTGTGTGTGTGTGAGTGTGTGTGTGAGTGTGTGTGTGAGTGTGTGTGTG
>CM067521.1:109867-140120 GCA_034509495.1 Acestrorhynchus altus | reverse complement strand
CTCTCTCTGTACACACACACTCTCTCTCTCTCTCTCTCTCTCTCTCTGTCTCTCAATTTAAATTTCAATTTAAGTTTGCTTTATTGTTGTGACTGTTCTTTTTACAATGTTGTGCCAAAGCACAGAAACATTACAATTGGACAATAAAACAATAAAAATAAATAAATAAATAATAATAATAATAATATATATATATAATGCTATTAAAGATTCTCAAGACATATATATATATATATTCAGATATACATACATATATACATGTGTACACATAGATTTACATTGTTATTTACAGTGGTTTAGGGTGGCTGTGGTCAGTAGGGTGTCTCTCTTTCTCTCTCTCTCTGTTCCTCTTTCTCTCTCTTTCTCTCGCTCTCTGTTCTTTCTCTCTCTCTGTTCTTTCTCTCTCTCTGTTTCTCTCTGTCTGCTCTCTCTCTCTCTCTCTCTCTCTCTCTCTCTCTCTCTCTCTCGTTTCTGTAACTGTAGAATTTAACTGAATATTTTGATGTTATAAGTCATTGCGTATAATACCTCAGATATCTCAGCAGCCTCAGAGCAGGTCAGCTGTCACTGTCTGAACTAATGGGCTTCTTCTGCTCCTCCATCAATCTCAGTATGTCATTAAGAAGTTGAACCTGAGGACCTCCTCGAAGCGTGAGAGGCGAGCGGCGGAGCAGGAAGCTCAGCTCCTGTCTCAGCTCAAACACCCAAACATTGTGACCTACAGGGAATCATGGGAAGGGGAAGACTGTCAGCTGTACATAGTGATGGGCTTCTGTGAGGGGGGTGACCTCTATCACCGTCTCAAACAGCAGAAAGGAGAGCTGCTGCCCGAGAGGCAGGTGGTGGAGTGGTTCGTCCAGATAGCCATGGCTCTTCAGGTATGGTGCTCTCGTCAGGGCAGAGGTTCGGGGCTTCGTGTAGAGGTGGATGATGTGAGGATTACAGATGATCACCTTATCATTAAAATGATGTTTTTATTTTGGTCGACAGTATTTGCATGAGAAACACATCTTGCATCGAGATCTGAAAACACAGAACATCTTCTTGACCAGGACCAACATAATAAAAGTGGGTGACCTGGGCATTGCCCGCGTGCTGGAGAACCAGAACGATATGGCCAGCACCCTGATTGGAACACCTTACTACATGAGTCCCGAGCTCTTCTCCAACAAGCCTTACAACTACAAGGTAGCGCAGTGACCCAGTTATCTCGGAATTCTGAACGGAATCCGTTCACCAAGAGTTATCACTACTGTTGATCTGCCCTGGAGTCTAATCTAAATAACACATTAGATGATGGGCACCATTTGACTAACTATGACCATCCTGCTTCTCCCAGTACCTCTTACACGACCATGGAACAAGATCGATATCATCATCCATCCTGATGCGTACAGCATGTACAGGACATTAAAACCTATCTCAGTTTCAGGTTTATCCAGATATAGGGTTGCAGTGGTATCGGTTTGACCTGCATCATGGTATGAAAATTGATGGTCATCATATCCTGTACAGCTGATGAGATATTCCCACCAATTTCTAACCATATGCAGCTTTAAAAATCAATCAGTGAATCAGTAAATCAGTAAATAACCAGCAGATTAATTCATGAAGAAACATCAGCCGGAGACATTATCGGATGACATGTTGCATCATTGCTGAAATCATGTTTAATGTGACCTTATAAATCACAGAACAACAAAATATCATAATGTTGTTCAACCAAAAATAGTTACGAAAATAAGACACTAAGACGTATATGAAGAGAATAGAGAACAGCAGGACCCGAGCGTTATTGAACCTCTGATACCACAGACTGTACGCAGGTAAGAGTGCTGCATCGGATACAGGTGATCAACTACACCTGGAGAAGTGACCAGTCACGTTCATTAAGGACAGCAGATTAAGCCCCAGTGCAGAGCGTCCGGTACTGACAGCGCTTCACTTTTTGCACATTTTGTTATGATACAATCCTGTCTCAGAGGTCTACACACAGTTCCTTAGACTTCATGTCTTAACAGGTGTGTCTTTCCAAATCGTGTCCAATCAAGCTGTAGAAACATCTGAAGGATGATCAGTGGAGTGCCGTGGTAAAGCCGGTGGAAACTTATGGACATGTTCTATTTTTGTTTTATTTTTAATCAATTTACAAAGATTTCAAACAATCGTTTCTCACTTTGTCTTCGTGGGGGTTTGTGTGTAGAATTTAGAGGGAAAATGAATGTATTTTGGAATAAAGTTGTAACAAAACGAAACGTGGAGAAAGGGAAGTGCTGCATAAACTTTCCCAGTGGTCGGTATGTTTAAGTTGGTCACTTTAGGCACCCTCATACTGGTCTACCAGCTCCCCTCTGCTCCAGATGTTGATGGTCTACCGTTCCCTGTGGAGGGTTCTTTCAGAAGCTGGTTTTGAAGAACCTGCTGTGAAACCCCCCAGCGGTCTCTGGCCGTGAGTTTGGTGTTTGGGCCACAGTTCTGAGGAGAGCGTCCTGTAGACTGGGATTTGTGCTGGTGGACCAGTATGAGCGACGCTTCCGTACATCTGCAGTTTCAGCTCCTTCCTTCACACTGTTTCCTTCAGTGCACATGACATCAGTCCTTTCAGCCAATCATCAACCTCTGCTTTGATTTTCCACACATCCACCGAGACCTTCACTGCACTGTCCCATCCCCTAGCACACCCTGCAGGTATTTACAGACCCATGCAGCGCCATCTGCTGGAGCCTGAAGTTACTATCACCTTAAACAGTCCAGGTGACTAATTGTTTGGCTGATGAGTCTGGATTTTTCTGAGCTGTGTTTTGAAGAAGAAAAGGTTCATTTCAGAAGGTTTTTGTTTGGCTGTTAAATCTTTTCTATCTGGTTAAAATCCTTCGTGTTCTCCGTGCAGTCGGACGTGTGGGCTCTGGGCTGCTGTGTCTACGAGATGGCCACTCTGAAACACGCCTTTAACGCAAAAGACATGAACTCACTCGCATACAGGATCATCGAGGGCAAGGTAACTCGGACGTACCTCCAAACCAGGCTCGCTCCTGTCGCTGTGCAGCGTTGCTGTTCATTGGTTTACTGGATGACTGGATTTTTGGGGCTGTAGTTATTTCGGGATTTCTCAGGGGGTCTCGTTTTTGTATCGCTTCATTTTCCACAGTTACCACAGATGCCGAGTAAATACGATCCTCAGCTGGGGGAGCTGATAAAGCGCATGCTGTGCAAGAGGCCAGAGGACAGGCCAGACGTCAAACACATTCTACGGCAGCCGTACATCAAACAGCAAATCGCCATCTTTCTGGAGGCCACCAAAGAGTACGTACCTAAACCAGCCTGATTGCTTATCATGGTCAGAAGTTTGCAGACACCTGTTCATGCGGTTTAGGGCGTTAATACCGAACCCTGTTTTCTGCAGTAACGGCCTCTACATTTCTGGAAAGACGTTACAGTATAGGTTGACACATTCAGCCACAAGAGATGTAGTGTGTTCAGGTTCTTGATCACAAATGCCACTCATTTACATGTGGCTGCTCCAGAGCATAGCAGAGTCCACTCATTAGACGAGGTGTCCGGATACTTTTGAGCATGTAGTTGTAGATCACACATGTAAATGTTGTCTAGATTCTGTAATCAGTGCTGCTATTCTACAGAAAAACTGCCAAATCCCGAAAGAAGGCGACGAACAGCAAATCTAACAACGCTCCTAATGTTGATCCGAAACAGGAGAATTCCCATCACAGCCTCAACTCTTCGCCAAAAAACAGAGGAAAAGGGGTAAAACGCACCTTTATCCACAATATAAATTCAGTTAAAATCGTGTTTTCTGTGGGTGGTTAATTTTAGCAGGATATGGCTTTTATTTATTGACCTTCATAATTTATCTCTTCGGTCAGAAACACATACAGTTGGTAATGCAACACAAGCTGCATTCTGAATGTTGCCACAAGGAGGCACTCAAAAGCCAAGGCATTGCAACACTGAGTCGAGTGAATAACATACCACTTAAATTAGCACGTAGGACATTAATTTGTTTGTTTGTTTGTTTGCAAAACTGCAAAGTAAACAGTTATAACATGATGTGCAAAGTTGCTGAAGCTAGAAAATTATAAATATTATCCAGAAACTGAGGATGGGTTATTTGGAACTACCAAACAGAGAAAATGGATAAAAACATGGTATAAATAAATTGTTGTTGTTTTTTTTGGGTTTTACAGTGTAATTATCAAAACTGTTGGTTCTGATGGGTTTTTTTTCCAGTCAGAAGAAAACAATCACTGTGAACACAACAGTGCCCAGGACCATGCCCTACCGAACACACCACTGCCCCCTAAATCCTCCAACCAGGATGCCCTAGCAACCATCAGCAAAGTAAACATTGACCTCCAAACCCCAGATGCCAAACACAACCCAAGGAAAGCGAAACCACCCCGACCAGCACCCAGCCAGCCACCTTTCATCTCCGGGTGGAGAGGGAGAGAGGAGAAGGAGAAAGAGGATCTGACCACTCCTGAGCCACACCCTAGGAAACAGGTGTTGGGTGACCACAGCAAAGAGAATGACCTGTTAACACATCCAGTCCTACCCCAACACCCCAGTGGAGATGCACCACTGAAGCCTGCAGACAGACTGAAGCCTTCTAAAGAGAATGTGGTTCCTAATTCCTGTGAGGCAGTGGAGGAGGACACTCTGAAACTGCTGCAGCAGGCCGAGATGGAAAATACAGCTAAGGAGATAAAGCTGGAGAACCAGGCCAGATCAGAGGCCACAGGGGACCTCAGAACAAGGACTGCCCCGAGGGACGTCTCTGCAAAAAGTCACACGGCAGAGAGAAGAGTAAGTTATTCTCTGTATTGAAATGGAGGTCAGTGCATTTTTCATTATTACAGACACTCAGTTACTGCATGTCTTCTTCATTTTACAGAGCAGTTTAGAGTCTACAGACAAACTGCTTGAGCCATTTGTTCCAGTAGTCCTGACGGTAAGATATTTCAGATATTTAACACATTAAAAATGTCAAATTACCCAGTTTAACTCGAATGTGTATTGTGTTCAGAGCAAACAAAGGGATATATAAACACTGAACACACACCACAAATGTCTGGATGCAATAAGAACAGTGGCTGCAGACTAATCATGGCTGCCAGACACGAGGGGACAGAACAAAGACTCCAAACCCACGTTAATAAGTGTGCTTAAGATTAAGACACCACGTTCCAAATTATTATACAAATGACCACTAGATTACAGATCAAATCTACCAGCTCTCTCCTCATGATCCCACTGAAACACTGGTTTAAACACTCCAGCAGCACTGCTGTGTGTGATCCACTCGTAACAGCAACACACACTAACACACCACCACCATGTCAGTGTGACTGCAGTGCTGAGAACGACCCACCACCCACATCATATCTGCTCTGTGGTGGTCCTGTGGGGTCCTGATCATTGAAGATCAGGGTGAAAGGAGGAGAATAAAGTCTGCAGAGAAACAGATGAACTACAGTCTGGAATTATAGAACCACAAAGAGCTCCTGTGTGGTCAGAGGAGCTGATTGGATGGACAGAGAGAGGAGAAAGAAGGAGGTGGTCATAATGTTCGGCTGATCAGTGTAGATGTGGGTTTTTGTGAAACTATCCACTGAAGCGTAATTAGTTTATCAACATTGTGTTGATCATTCTTGTTATTCATTCAGGAGCTTCACAACCCAGAGCCAGCGTCCGCTCACTTTGGGCACAGAGCTTCACCTCTTCATCCTCCCTCCTCTTCCTCTGAGCCATCCGTGTCCCGTCAGCGCAGGCAGAGAAGGAGAGAGACGGCTGGAGACATTCAGAGCACAGTGAGTGTCCTACATAAAGACTGGTTTATCGATCTGCTGATTGCAGCCCTGATGGGAATGTCTCTGAGAGCTCATCTCTTTCTGTTCTCACTGTACGTAACCTGAATATAGGAGAAAGCAGCTAACTGCAGGCCCCTCCCTCCCCTACCTGAAGATTCACCATCAGTAAACGCTGAGGATAAACGCTCTTCACACTCGGAGTCCTGCAGCCGGCCTGCCCCACAGGTGGGACGCTTACCGCACATTCAAATCACGGCCTACATAAAAGGAAGGAGCTCTGTGAATCCAGAGCAGTGAGATTATAAACCTGCTAAATGGTAAAAGCTCTTAGAAAGAGACGTAATTCAGCACAGCCAAGCAGAACAGGCGTCGTTTACATCAACAGTAAGATGGCAGTCGCTGTGTACAATCAAATTTATCAAGCTATTAGATATGAGACTCAACGGGACAGTAAAGGCTGTACAGATAATTTATGACTGTAGAAAGAACTACAGTCGAGGCAACAACTGATCAGGCTGTATGAGTAAATAGACTTCATACAGGGGAGGTGACGTAAACAGAAGGATAATTACGGTTAATGCTGTATTTCATTGTCCAGTCTGGCAGTAACGTTACATGTGCAGTTCTCAGGGTGAATATGTGCCACAGAAAACTGAAAACAGCTGCATTTGTCTCACCCAAAAATTATACTGCATGTGAGAAGATACTTTTATTTTGAAAGCATGAGCATGGAGGTAAGTTCACAGTACCTTCAGCCTGGTATGTAATTGAGTACTCGGCACACAGACACTGGATCATCCCCTATAACTGCTGCTATCACGTACATCTCTCTGTTACAGTATGTTACACATCTCCACACCTTATCCTCACCACGAACATTTCACCTCGTTATACCGTTCGGTATAATGACCTGACTGAGTAATGAGGCTGTAATGTGAATGGAGCCGATGGTGTGCGGTTGGCGAGCGTCGGTGTGCGGGCATCGGTCGCAGTACTGACTGATCTGCTTCACTTACAGAATCGCCTTCTGTCAGCCAGAGAGAGGAGAAGACTGCGGCAGTCGCAGGAAAACCAGTGTGAGCCAGGTACCAGCAGGCTGCCTCTCAGACCGTAAACACTGAAACATCAAGCACTCGCCTGTAGATACAGCACATGATGTCACTGCAGGAACAACATGACCTGTCAGGACAGGAGCTGAATAGTGTTGCTAAACATGTACCCTACCACTTAACACTGTGCATACACATATCAGACACAGCAGAGCTGCTGGAGTGTTTAAACCCCCCAGAAATGTCCAGCCGACAGCGTCCTGTGAGCAGCGTCCTGTGAGCACTGATGAAGGACTAGAGGACGACCAACACAAACTGTGCAGAAACAGATGAGCTTCTGTCTCTGACTTTACATCTACAAGGTGGAGACACACTCGGTAGGAGTGTCTGATAGAGTGGACAGTGAGTGGACACAGTGTTTAAACACTCCAGCAGCACTGCTGTGTCTGATCCACTCGTACCAGCAACACACACTAACACACCACCACCATGTCGGTGTGACTGCAGTGTTGAGAATGACCCACCACCCACATCATATCTGCTCTGTGGTGGTCCTGTGGGGTCCTGATCATTGAAGATCAGGGTGAAAGGAAGAGAATAAAGTCTGCAGAGAAACAGATGAACTACAGTCTGAATTATAGAACCACAAAGAGCTCCTGATTGGTCAGAGGAGCTGATAGAGTGGACAGGGAGAGCAGAAATTTAGCCTTTAATGTGTCTGAACTGTCATAAATCTGGATGTTGATCCCACGGTTGACCAGGTCAGAATAAGCTACAGAATGTGTGTCTTCAGTTTTTTTGGAGATGAAAGCTTTTCTCCAGACATTGCCGATGTGAATTGATGAATTCAGAGAATGCTTACAGACTTGCTTGGTGTTCCAGTATGATCAAAGCCAGCAGGTGCTGCATATATGAATGCAGATAAAGGGGTCATTGTGTGGTGGGTTTTGTACTGTATGGTCTCTCGTTAAAGCTTCTGCTCTTCTTTGAAGCGGCCCCTGCTGTCAGAAGGGCATCGTGTGATGTCTTCTCATTAGGCTCCGAGAACGCCGACCAGCCCGACTGCCCGAGATCTGCCAGTGTAGCCATGGTTACGCACAAGGTAGGATGACTGGTCTTTATTGGTGGGCTGCAATTGGAGGTTCAGGACCATGCTGACTGCATGAACACATACTGTATATCACATTTCAGCCAGACAGCGGCAGGGCTCGCACTGTAACACTGAACTCACAGCAGGTGAGGTTTTAGGAACTGACTGATGAGACGAAGTGTGTTACAGGATTAGATATGATAACTAGATTCAGCTTTGAACATCCCCCAAGTCTGTGTTCCTCCTTCCATTTCTCCCTTTTCTGATACAGACGCTGACGTCTGTAACATCCCTTTAAACCTTAGGTTAATTGATCAGTTGAAATGATGTTCTGGTGGCGTGACGCAGGGTTCTGTTTCAGAGTTAAAGAGTGAAAAATCAACTGAACTCACAGATTCAAATGAACAATTCACACATTTTTATCTGTGAATTCTCCAACAAAAGACACAATGCTTTTGCTGTTGCAAACCTGACTAGTGCTGGGACTGTCCGTTCCGTAATGGTGGGTGCTGATACTTCCACTTTTGGCCACAGCAGTGTGCAGCTCTGGTCCTGGAGGCACCCCTGCCCTGCACATTATAGTGGTTTCCTGCACTAAACACTATTTTCAGCTCCAGGTGGACTTGCTGATTATCTGATTAGCTGGGTCAGCAGTGTTGGGAGCAGGGTAAACAGGGTTGGGAACCACGGAGTGAATATTTGGGATAATATATGAAATGAACTTGACGGGAGTTTGGTGGTGGTGTGTGTAAATATTTCTCTGCTCTTCATTTGTTTCAGATTTTTCCTTTTTAATGTTTATGTATGTAATCACAGAAATTAAACAGGACCTTTGCTGTGAACTGGTTGAAACTGGGCAGCTACAGTGAATACTGAGTGAGCTAACAGAAAGGCCTCTGTGTGAAACAGGAGAGGAAGTCATCCTGGAGGTCGGACGAGGAGGAGTGCAGCTCTTCTACCAGCTCCACTGAGCGCTCCGAGGGAGATTACAGAGAGGGGTGAGTACAACACTAACGCTTTGGCCCCATGTAGGAGGGTCAGCAGCACACTGACCCAAAGGGAAGAGGAGCTTTCTGTGCTACACTGACCGGGTTCAGTCTGAGTTCTCAGCTTACAGACAGCTGCTCCCCTCCCACACATCCCTGGTGGTCTAGTGGTTAGGATTCGGCGCTCTCACCGCCGCGGCCTGGGTTCGATTCCCGGTCAGGGAAAGACCTTTTCAGCTCCTCATTTAGAGAATCCTTCAGCCAAAAATAAACCCTCCACTTCTCTTCACCCGGAATGCGGTGGGTCTCCGAGCCTGTTTGGGGTTGTTTACTGGGCCGAGTCCGCTTTATTATTCGCAATCTTCAGTTCCACCTTACATTGCGCTGCTCTTATTCATGCCCCTCAGGCATTTTAAGGTGGAATGAAAAATTCTGAATTAGAGCTTCAGGTTTCGAGATGCAGTCAGCAGGAAGCCACATGTCCAGGAAGAATTCTTAATTATTATTAAACATGTCTCTCTTACTGTAGGAAAAGCGAGAGCAATGAGATGCAAGACCTGGTCCAGATGATGACGCAAACATTGAGAATGGATGTCCGAGATGTGTCTCACAGCAAGTCTGCGCCGCTGCCCGAGTTCAAACTGAACAGGAAATACAGAGACACGCTGATGCTACACGGGAAGGCCTGTGACGGGGAGACGGACTTCCAGTTCACTGACTGCCCCACAGGTTGGCTTTCCAACAGCTAAACGCTGTTTACACAGCAGGTCACCACAGAAGACCAGTTTCAGAGCGGTCAGTTATATCATCGGAAGAGTAATGATATAAATCTAAAGGACTGTAAAGACAATTCCACTTTTTATCAGACACTCAAACTTAGTCCAGCACTTTTAACTCTTAGGACCTGAGATCCACATTCATAGGCAGTAACCGTCTCCTGGGCTTCATAACTCAGGCTGAGAGTAACAGACATGATACACATATTATAACTCACCCTGTTATACATCACATCACATACATCAGTCAGTATCTCTGACTGATCAGAGAGGGGGCGGGGCTGATGATCAACCTGCATACAGACTCTGACTGATCAGAGAGAGGGGGCGGGGCTGATGACACCACTGGCCCAGATATTGGGTTACAAAGGAAAATGAGAAGGGAGCGGCTGTTTGCTCCCTTTTTTGTTTCAGAATAAAAGTCCTGAGAAGGGATAATACTGATACACAAATAAAAATAATAAAGGACGTTCAGGCTATTAATGCCAAGTATTTTAAAGGACGTATTATAAATAATAACTGATGTAAATGGAATTTTCTGGCTATTTGTTAAACTAGTTTAACTTTAATATTAACTCGTTAATGTTTTAAGAATCAAACCTCTCAAATACATGCAGCATGTAGCTTATGGTCTCCTTTCCTCTGTTCAGATGATTCTTCAGGACCAGCAAAGATCAGGAGAGCTGTTGAACGCCTGCGCACAGATGTGGTGAAAGGACTCGGCGTGAAACTGCTAGATAAAGTCCTGGATATCATGCAGGAGGAGGACGAGGACCAGAGAGAGGTGAGTTAATGATGAATGAATGGCTGCAGAAGGACAGATTCAGTTGAGGTCAGGTGCTTTAATGGTACCAGATAGATACTTCACTGATCCCAATCCTAAAACCACTCCAATCTGTTTTGCTGTTTCATTCGGCAGTTTGTTACCACGACAAAGAGCATCATCACTCTCAGTGCAGACATCCAGCACGTTTCTCCTCTCACTGTCCACTCTATCAGCTCCTCTGATCACACAGGATCAACAGGTCTTTGTAGATCTATAATTCCAGACTGTAGTCCAAAGTGCTCCTGTATGGTACGAGAAGCTGATGAAATGGACAGCGAGTAGAAATAAGGCTGTTCTGATGAGGTTACTGTGTCGTATTGTGAAGCTGCCATTTGAAAGGTTTTAGAACTGCTCTTCATATCTGACATGAAGAAAACTCAGAATAAAGTGTAGCTAAACAGTTCAGAATAAATCCACCTAAAATAAAACGTGAACATTAATACCCATTTTCATTCCATCTCTCAGGTTCTGCTCCGCCAACAGATGGGGGAGGAGAAGTATAAGACCTACGCCGTTATGGTGCAGCAGCTGAAATTCTTTGAGGACGTCGCTTTTAAAGACTGAACCTGAGAACCTGAAGCGCTCAAGCTAACCACCTCCGATCAGGCCTCCAGTTTTAATGGGTGTCTGATTGGTTGTCCTGAAGGCTGTGGACACTGCTGTTCCAGTCTGATGCCTTTCTACATATGCAATAATCAAATACATGATAAAGCATATGCAGGTTATCTAAATTCCTGTCTTCAGTCTACAGTCAAATTCGCCTTCTGATAGACATTAAGTTAGTCTTTTCTCTCCACACTGTTCAGTGTGTGAGACGTCTCTCCAGGAAGAGCATAAATGTTTTTGTTTTTGATGTAATAAACAGAGGTGGACTTTTCAGGTTCTGCAAGTCAAAATCCACTCCAGCATTTTGTTGCGACTGCCTGGCAGCTCGCTGATCATCAGGAAGTGACCTCGAGCTGAAGTAAGACTCATTCAGAGTCTACAAACGACCCAATCTAACCTGAAAGTGGTGGACCTGGATTACCCACCTCCAACCAAAGAGTAGAACTCCTCCCCAGGACTTTGTCTGGACTGTCTGGGCCACAGTGTCGCAGCAGAGCCGCCAGAGTGGATTCTGACTTATTGGATCTGAGAAACCACCTCTGGTATGAAGGTCTACAATGATAATCGTCTGAATGATCATCTTTATTAAACAGATTTGTAAATAAACACAAAGAGCAGTGTTTACAGTTTTCATGTTTTGGCGGCTCCACTACGTCTGAAAAACAAGGGGGCGGGACAATCTACGTAAAGGCGTTCGAGTGGAAAGCAGAGGTTTTCTACTTGTGTTTTTTCTTTTTTAAATTCTCCTGAGGCTTCTCACGGCTCTCCGCAGGCGGCTCCGGTAAAGCGGGCTGCCATTTGAGGGGGTTTCGTCTGTACATGGGCCACGGCGGCAGAGTGAGCTGCAACAGCAAGACAGAATCAGCGTAATGAGTAAGACACGAGGACAGAGGACAGACTGCTGCTTTATTAATTATTGTCCACTTTTACTTCTGATTATGATCAAAATATTTTATTGGACAGTGTCTTTGGGTGCCTCGAACAGCACTTATACTCTATTACTACACACGATCCGAATCATAAATGCCATTTATATCACTAAAATTAATTATTCAAAAATGAAGGTAATATCATCAATACTCTCAAAATAAATACGTGTAAAAATCACTGGTAAGAATTTAGTTTGTAGGTACTGAACTTTCTCCGTACATGCTGGATAACTCGAGTTTAAAATCAACTCCTGAGATCAAAAATCTGCATGAAAACCTTACGTCTGACTAACGACAGGGATAAAGAACCGCACATTTGCACACGTGTTCTGATAAGTACTGACTGCAGAACAGTTTTGGACCCAAATATAAAAGTAAAGGAAATTCAGACAGATTCTGAAATAAACATCTTACCAAACAAGAGATGGTGAATCCAGCCAGCATGATATAAACAGTCCATCCAAACTGCTCAATGATGAGACCATAAATGAATCCAATAGCCTGCAAAACGCACACACACACACACGCGCACACACACACACGCACAGTGAGGATGGCAATGGACCCTTAATCACAATGCCGTGGGAACCAGTAACTTTCTTACCGCTGAGACGAGGATGATGCCCTGGAAAATCTGCTCTGCAAGTTTCTGTCCTTTGTAGTCCTAAAAAAATAATTTCATATTAGAATCAGATTTTATTTCTACACGCAAATGCAAACAAAGTAAACCAGAGTGATGAGAAGTGGACCACTCCAGAGAAACTGAACACTCCTTAATCACTGTCCCCCAGAAGGACATGTGAAGGAAGATGAAGGTGATCAGGATCAATAACTGATGATAACTGTAGTCTGATCTGATCAATATTTATTGATCGACTCATACAGAAGTGGTGTCTCTCAGGACGGCGTTGGGTTTAACGCAACACGCCAGACGTCTCTGCATGGAGGTGTAGAGGTTCCTAATTGTGTCCTGTGATGAATGTTGAATGTTCTCCCTCAGTTCTGCAGATGGTGTGGTAGGGGTGGAGTGTTGATAGAGCGTCCAACAGCGTCCCACACATTTTCAATTAGGGACAGGTCTGGAGATGAGACCGACCACGGCGTAGTATCTGTGTCTTCAAGACGAGATCTTGAGATGGCAGCAGTGTGTGGACGAGCGTCGTCCTGTTGGAATAGAGCACCGGAGTGTGTGTTCAGAAAAGGTATAACCACTGGTTGCAGGACCTCATTAATGATGAGCACTCCAACACTCCAGAGCTTCTGGATCTTCACAGCTCCTCCACTGAAGACAGGCTGCAGGTAGATGTTGAGAGTGATGGGGACACCGCGCTGTCTCCTACACCTGTTTACAAACAGCCTGCACCACCCTCACAGAGCCCAAAGCTCAAAACCCCTATCTGCAGGTACATCAGGTCCTCTTGCTGCTGCTCCGCTCCACATAACTCCGGTCCACATCACTCCACTCCGCATCACATCACTCCACATCACATCACATCACTCCGCATCACTCCACATCACATCACTCCACATGACTCCACTCCGCTCCACATCACATCACTCCACATCACTCCACTACGCTCCACATCACATCACTCCACATGACTCCACTCCGCTCCGATCCACATCACATCACTCCGCATCACTCCACTCCGCATCACATCACTCCACTACGCTCCACATCACATCACTCCACTCCGCATGACTCCACTCCGCTCCGATCCACATCACATCACTCCGCATCACATCACTCCACTCCACATCACTCCACTCTGCACCACTGCTCGGCATCACTCCACATCTCATCACTCTGCATCCGGACTTTACTCCACCTGCTTTCTAACTAACACACACACACACACACACACACACACACACACACACACACACACACACACACACACTTACCATGTGAGTCGGAATATATTTAAAGACTGAAAACATCGCGGAAAACAGAAATAAACGGGTTTAATCACAATCCGGTGTAAAGGGGAGACTTCCGGTTTCTGAAGAGGACGCGGCTTTGTGAAGGACCCCGCAGCGTCCGGCTGATCTTAATGCCTGCACAAAAACACTCCTCCGCTGACCACTTAATACTGTCTGCTTTATACCACACAGGTGAACCGTCACATTAACGTCTTCAGAACGTACAGGTTTCTTTACCGGCAGTGACTTAGACAACTCATACTCGCCTTTTAAGGTAAAAGGGGCGGTCCACATCTGCGCAGGAGGAAGAGCTGCTGTTGAGGTGGCGTCTGGACGGAGCAGCGGGTCCTGAGACAGGCGAGTGTTCCTCAACATTTACCCTCATTTTACATCTAAACACCACACCAACACCACAACCACATCAGATCAACACCACAACCACATCACACCAACATCAGATCAACACCCCAACCACACCACATTAGATCGGCTCCTTTATTGCACACAGAATATCAGACCAACACCAGATCATCTCCTCTGTTCACTGCTGGAGATGGGTAAACCGGTCCACTGCAGCTCCAATACTGCTCATCAGACTGCTCATCTCTCCTGCCGTACTAACCGTGTTCTGCAGGTGCAGGGTCCACAGGCCTGGACGGGGTAGAAGCTCAGATCAAGGGGGTTTGAAGCTCAGGCTGCAGAAGAGTGGATGATCTCTGAACTCATTAAGCTCCTCTGGATTGGGTTGAAGGGGCTGAGTGTAGTCAAATCCTCACTGCAGTGTTTGTCATTCTGTTCCTGCAGTGAGGAAACATCTCTGATCTCCTCCTTTGTCTGAAATAATGTCAGATGTTTCTAGAACTGTCTACCGCCTCCAACATCTACTGGAAGAACGACGTTCCCACTCCTCCGTGCGGAATTCTTTCAGCTCTGTGATGTTTCAGCGTCAGTCTTTGTACAGACGCTCTTACGTTCTCCTCAAACCCCCTCTGATACAATAAAGATCTCATAGTGGTTTCTACGATGGAGAAATCTCCACACCCTGCTGCACCAGAGCAGCTCCAAACCATCACACTTCCACCATCATGTTCACAGCTGCTATGAGGATCTTCTGCTCAAACATGTCTTCTGTTACTGTCCAAATAATTCAGCTTTGGGTTAATCTGTCCAAAGCACATTGTTCCAGAAGTCCTGCTCTCTGTCTAGATGTTCTCTGGAGAACTTTAATCTTGTCCTGGTTGTCTTACAGATGATGTTTAAAGATGTTTGTGTTTAGTTGTATCACCTCAGTGTAGTTACGGTGAAGATCAGAGGTTTAAATATGTTACAGTGGTGGTTTGGGGCACGTTTGTTGAGGTTGAATGGTGGTATGATTGTATCTCCCTTTGCAGAACAGTCGCAGAGGCACAGAGGTAATGCAGTGTCGGGGTTGAGAAGGAAACAGTAAAGGCAATGACGCTTCGTAGAGGTGGGAGATGAGATCTTTTGTTCTTCACACCTGTTTCTCAGGTGGCTTCAAGTTCATTCTGTTCTTGGTGTCTTTCAGTGAACGTGGTCATCCTTGTGCTGCTGTCTATAGCCTTTTTAATTGTTGTCCATCGAAATCTGCTGAATCTCAGTGATTTCCTAAAGCAAGACAATGCAGGTAATACGTTTTATTTCTTTAGCTTTAATTATCTGCTTCTCGTTTTAAACATGTGCCCTTCTGTGGATCTTCATCTCTATCAACACTTCCTAGATGCAGTACCTGGTATGATCCTACCCTTCGAAACCGGATTCTTCTCGAATAGCAGGGTCAGGATGGGGGAAGAGATCCCAGTGGTCATCACAGCCGCAGAGGAGAGGCTGGGGGCCGCTGTGGCTGCCATGAACAGCGTGAACCAAAACAGCAGAGCCAGTGTGGTCTTCAACATAGTCACCCTGAACGAGTCTGTGGAGCATCTTAGGTAACGAAATAAAACACGCCTGCGAACTTTCACACCAAACAGTAAAAGTAGGAAGAGTGTCTTAATAAGCGCCACTTGAAACCGATCAGCGAGACCCGGTCCAGTCCGAGTTCTCGTCTCACACACTGCTGCTCTGTCCCTCACATGGCCCTGATCACCCCTACCATCGGATCCCTGGTGGTCTAGTGGTTAGGATTCGGCGCTCTCACCGCCGCGGCCCGGGTTCGATTCCCGGTCAGGGAACAGGGTTTTTTCTTGATCAGATTTGATATCTATTATGTCAGAATTATGGTTTTTCATTGACACATTCATAATTAAGATGATTAAAGTTCAGACGGTGAAGATATTGGTGCATTTTTGTTGCTGTTGTAGCACTAAAACCAGTGACGGTGGCATAAAAACCCTGTTCCCTGACCGGGAATCGAACCCGGGCCGCGGCGGTGAGAGCGCCGAATCCTAACCACTAGACCACCAGGGATCTGATCTGGGGTCATCAGGAACATGTGAGGGAGGGAGCAGCTGTCTGTAAGACAAGAACTTGGACTGGACCAGGTCTCGATGAGTCCACTTGTTCACGTCCACGTTCAGCTGTCGTCACCGTCGTTCTGCTGGCGTTTGATCAGAATCAGAAAGACTTCCTTCGTCCCAGCTGCACTCGTTTAATCAGAGACAGAGAATAAAACCCCGACAGGAGAGAATTAGAGAATTAGATTTACATTAATATTACATCTGAAAATCACAGAGTTTCTTTAAAGACTTTCAGTGTCACTGTTGATCACTTTGTCTTTTAACATCGTATTTTAGGTTTGAATAAATAAATAATCTGACAGATTTCTTTAAAAAGTCACTTTAAATATGATGAATAAAAGTGAGTTGAGTTGATAAAAGGATCAAATTAAAAAAATAAAAAAAACATTTGAGAAGCATAGAATAAAATAAATATATTTAATACAGAGGAATGAACTATAAATGAAAATAAAACAATTAAATAAAATGACAAAAAAAAGATACAAATTAATAATAAAGTAAATGATTATATTGAACATAAAGAATGAAATATATATCATTTCTATTTCTAACTTTAGAACAAACATACACAACTCTATTGTCTCCATGTCTAATAGCAGGTGTGGACTAGAGGGTATAAAGACCCCCAGCATTGAGCTGTGTTCTCTGGAATGATGGAGCTCCATACAGAGCTTTAGGGAGGAGGTGGGGAGATGATGATCAGGTGGGATGCAGATCATCCAACATTCTAACCTCAGTAAAGCGCTTGTTGCTCAGTGCAGTCAGATCTTCACAGCAGTGTTCTAGAATCTAGTAGAAGGTCTTCTCTGGACAGTAGAGACAGTTACTCCAGCAGAAGCCCCTCGATTTCAGAAGAAAGCGTGAAGGATCAGGTGTCCCGATACTTTCAGTGTCTATTTTCTTCTGTATTTTCACACGTAAACGTTTCTTCCTCTTTGGTTTAGATGTTTCATGTCTTTTACTCTGTTCCGTCAGGGAAGACCTCTACAGCAAGACTCTAGCCGACAGCTTCACTACGCCACCCCTGCTTATAGTGTTCTACAAGCACCACTCCAGCATTGACCCCATGTGGCACGTCCGACACCTCGGTAAGGAGTTCAGCCTCCTCTCAGTCAAATCGAGCAGTTTGATCTACACCGCAAAATGTAACAATCAGCCAAGGTTTCCTCACAGATTCAATCAACTGACTGCAATGGTGTCGTAACAGACTGGCATGTAGTTGCTCATAATGGCAGCAGATCACCTTCAGTGACCAGTCCTGCTTTTATTTCGGTGGAGATGACCAATAGCCAAGATCAACAGTCTCACGTCCAGAAGGTCTGGTGTGATGGTGTGGGTGCAGTTCCGTCCGATGTCAGATCATCTTTGATCTTCATTACAGACACTTTAACAGACCAACGTTCCGTTAATGAGGTTCTGCATCCAGTGGTTCTACCTTTTCTGAACACAAACTCCAGTGCTCTGTTCCAACAGGACGACGCTCGTCCACACACTGCTGCCGTCTCAAGATCTCGTCTTGAAGACACAGATACGACGCCGTGGTCGGTCTCATCTCCAGACCTGTCCCTGATTGAAAATGTGAACGCTGAAAGTGTGACGAAAGTGTGGACGCTATTGGACGCTCTATCAACACTCCACCACTACCTCACCAGTTTCTTTAACACTGTTGGAAATTCAGCATGCAGGAGACAGGACACGGGATGTTCCGAGTGTGGGTTCATTCAGGTGCCGACAGACAAGCATATACAGACACAGCTTAGTTGGTCAGTAGTCTGGTCAGTCTCTCAGTTTGCCTTGTTTATAGTAAGATCAACCCGGTCAGCCTGTCCAGTCTGAGGGATTTTAGGAGGACCTCGTATACATTGTGGAAGAGGAGTTGAAGGATGGGTCCGTGGGGGATGAAGGTGGAGTGACTTGGGGTAAACGGGGTCGTCTGCATAGAGACAATGGAGTTAGGAATCTACACAGCTGGGCGACCATCAACAGTCTTCAGGGGGTTGATTGTATCAGCATGTAAATGGAGTTCAAATACACAGCAGGTGTGAGATGTCCCTTTGCTAAGACGCTGAGGTGAGATTTATATGGGGAAAGGGACATATTTCATAAGTCTTTTCTTTCTTTCAGGAGCCACAGGAGCTGGAAATCGCTACTCCACACAGTTTGTCAAAGCTGCCAAACTGCTCCACTGGAACGGACATTACAAACCCTGGGGCAGAACCTCCTCATTCTCTGACATTTGGGACAAGTGGTACATTCCAGATCCCACTGGGAAATTCCATCCAATTAGAAGACACTCGGGGGACAAATAAGCTTGGATTGGATTACACGGACACTTTGCACAACCATCGCAGCTCAATAGGACGACACACACACACACACACACACTACTTTGTTTCATCAGATCAGGCCTCCTGTGCAGTATATCTGTTCTAGAGTATTTTGAACCCCAGAAGGTAAAGTCAGGACTAGGGGAACACTGCTGCCTGCGGAGGGATGTCCAATCTTGCTGGCATCCTTTTGGAAAACCCACATTAGTTACCATCAGTCCTCTTTTGACACTAGCTGTCCAGTAAAGGTTGAGGACAGAAGCCACCTAGAGAATCAGTCCCGGGACTCCACTAAAGTGCTACCTCAGCCCTCGCCGACGTACAGGATGAGTAACTATAGGAACGGTCAGGAAACTCATTTTGCTTTAGGTCTGCGTACCCTTTGTTACTTCTGTATTCCTGTGCGTTGTGTTCTAACACTGACCGCGTGACCCCGAACACTAACGTTTGATTTTGGTTTCCGTGTGTGGAACAGAACCACTGCCAATGTTTTCCTGATTTTATTTGCTTTATGTATAAAATAAATCCTGCATGTTTTGTTCTCATTACTTTCTTTTTTTTACATGAAAATCAAAGGCCTCAGCGTCTGCTGCAGCTCCCTCTCAGCCAGGGGGCGCCAGCGTACGCTATTATGCATTGAATAAAATTGGAAATGCTTTGTATGTTTGACTTTGTGACCATTCTCCTGACCACTGTGGTTGAAGGTGGGCCAAACACAACTCACCTGTTTCTGCAGTTTAAACCCTGTGTCCACTCACTGTCCACTCTATCAGACACTCCTACCGAGTGTCTCCACCTTGTAGATGTAAAGTCAGAGACAGAAGCTCATCTGTTTCTGCAGTTTGTGTTGGTCGTCCTCTAGTCCTTCATCAGTGCTCACAGGACGCTGCTCACAGGACACTGTTGGCTGGACATTACTGGTTGGTGGACTGTTCTGGGTCCAGCAGTGACACTGAGGGATTTAACCACTCCAGCAGCACTGCTGTGTCTGATCCACTCGTACCAGCGCAACACAAGCGTGACTGATTGGACAGAGACAGTAGAAAGAAATATATCCTAAAGATTCCCAAACACGTAACGCTTCTTCACAGGCGAATAAGAACGGACGCCGATCAGACATCGTGGAAATACAAGTTTAATGATCAGTATTATTTACACAGCAGGTCTGATCAGACTGACCGAAGTGTGTTTACACAGAGACACTTCAGTCACAGACACAAACACACTTTCCACACAGAGGAGCTCCGTTCTCCACGTAGAGAAGACCACTCATACGAAGTCTGTGTTGAAGTCATACGCGTCGTCGCTGTTCTGCTGCGCAGCCGCCGCGTCGGTGCTGACCGGTACAGGCGCCGCCGCTCCTTTTCTTCTTTTTCCTACGATTCCACAGAAAAACCATCAGAGATAAACCTGAACTCCATCATCACTGGGTTAGAAGCTGGAACAAAGATAACTCACGCGCTGGTTTCTGAGCGGGTCGTGGCGTCTGCACGGTCTGGGACTCTGGAGTCTCAGTCTGAAGATGAAAGATAAAAGCAGAGCAGCTGAATATTCAGACATTAATACTGTTTGATATGAACCTGCGTTTCTCTGAGATCAGAGTTGGATTATTATGTCATCAAAAATATATGTGACACAACAGACTCATCATGACTCATCAGGGAGAGCTGGACTACATGGATTACAAAGGGTCCCCGAGACGCACCGTTCCCAAAAGTGTTTCTAAATCTGGTCCTAGAGGCACCCCTGCCCAGCACGTTTTAGCTTTAGCCCGTCCCTGCAGCTCTGAAGGCCTCAATAATGAAGCCGGCACAGCAGTAAAATCTGCAGGGTAGGGGTGCCTCCAGGACCAGGGCTGAGAAACGCTGTTCTAAAATTGTGTTCAAAAGTGAAAAATGAACGTCCCCACACTGTTTCGACCTGTTTATAACAGTGACCGGTACCTCCTCAGTGTCCTCAGTCTCCTCTTTGTCCTTTTGCTCAGTGATGTCCTCCTGCTGCTCCGCCTCCTGCTCCCCCTCTGCTGCAGGCGGTTCCCCTGGTATCTCACTGACATGCAGAATGCCATCAGTCATGTTCTTGGAGTTGAACGGTATGCTGCTCGACATGCTGGGCCTTCGTACACCTACAATACAACGTTTAACACAACCGTCAAACAGCCTCAGACAACCTCACCTGATAACCACGGATTGTCCATCCTCAGTCGCTCAGGTTTGACCAAATCCGTCAAACTCGACTAAAGCTGCTGTAAAAGGTGAGAAACTGGTTCTGCCTCTCGGTGATCTGAACCGACAGAACGTCACTCAGCCCAGTACCGTGTGGATCAGAACACAGAACTAACCAGCACAGAAACCCCCTGCTGTCTGTATCTGACCGCAGATTCATCAGAGCTGACCATCTGCAGTGAATCAGTCTGGACTTTAAACCCAAACTCAAACATACGGGTCTGGATTTCTTTATACGCGAGAAACGTTCAGAACATTTCCTTTCTTTTCTAAATAGATTTCAAACAGTTGCAGCAAACTAAGGATTTTTTTGGTCACTTTCATGAATTTACAAATGAATTTTATTAATATATTATTATAAATAACTAAAGGTTGAAATTGAAGTTAGAAGATAGAATTAATTAAAATGATTTTTCTTTTGAGGAGTAAAATAGTGAAGAATCTGGAACTGAGTCAAACGTGTGCAGAACGTAAGCGACTCCTAAACCATCTGAAGAACATTTCTGCATCACTTTGCAAAAGATTTGGATGAAAAGCAGCTGATCAGAGCAGAGGAACCTACACTTGATTATCTGCTCGTTGGCGAACTTCATCTTGTCCAAGTTCACTCCCGTCTGCATCTCTGCAACCATGGCTTCGGAGAGGTGGGGGGGTAGGGCCTGTCGGACCGGGACTTTGGTATAGTAACTCAGTTTCGCTCTGATGGACACAGACATACAGATTATCACACGGTAATAAACACATTCAGACACACTGTATGTTTGACATTTAAACTTTAAACTGAAAATAAACCCAAATCTGATGTCAACCACGCGACCTCGTCTTTACCAGCGGACCACCGCTCAATCGCACACTTTCTACAGCGCCAATAAAGGAGAAGTGTACAGGTAAAGAACAGAGCCATGAACTTTAATGAACTGTCCCTTTAAAACAGAGTGGGGTCAATGACCTCAGCTCTGATTGGCTGTCGAGTATGTTTCCAACCAGCGTGCAGAAATGTGAATGGGCGGGGCTAAACTGCTATTGGCTGATGTTATAAGGTTTGGGGCTCATTAAAGGACATTCTGGGCTACGTACCCAGAAGCCCCGGCCAGACTGCATTCTCAAAGTGTTCGCACACTCGCGCAGTGATCTTCTACTCACCCTGTCCAGTCATTGACGAACACAGTCGCAGCCTGTTCTACGTTGGGCAGCGCACCCTTCTGCAGGTAACCCCGCTTTTTGGCAAAGAGGGTTAAGAACTCCAGAGTGTTTCTGTAGTCTGGAACATTGTACTCCAACATGATCTGAAAAACACACAAATACTTCCCATAATAATACGGCACGTGTGCTCACTGTATCACTCCGTGTGTGTGTGTGTGTTCGGTGAAGAGGTTCTCTGTAACCGTCATCCTCTCAGATTAGACGTCTCTCTGGTTCTACTCACGTTCTGCTGGCTGCACTGTTTCAGCAACATCGTAACTGCCCCCAGAGCGCTCTCCTCATTCTCCTCCACCTGCAGACTCCTCAAAGCCAGCTTTTCTCCAGAGTTGGATGGAGCTGCCACTATTGCAGGACTGTCGATCATCTTCACCTTCTTGGAGATATGCACTTCCTGCATACATCTGGAATGGGAAGCAGTAACACATGGTTGAAGCAGACATGTTCTTCCAAATGGCTTCCACTGAAATGGACCACCGGGTTCTTTAAACGTCAGTGTTGGATTGAATGCAGACTCCACGGTGTTGGTCAGATCAATCACAGTCATCACTGTTCAAAGATACCCACTGAAACGGCAAAGCACGACCAATTTAAGAGCTTAGGCTCCAAACTGATTTTAAAAGTCGACAGAGTGGACAGATCATACCGAGCTAAGCTTGACTAGACCTTTGGTCAGATCTCAGTTAGAGGCCAGTTTCAGCAGACAGGAATTAAGCCTAGTCCTGAACTGTACCCACTATATTCTGATTACAAACGGCTCCATCATCTGTTTCTGTACAGTTTGTGTTGGTCGTCCTCTAGTCCTTCATCAGTGCTCACAGGACGCTGCCCACAGGACGCTCTCAGCTGGACATTTCTGGTTGGTGGACTGTTCTCGGTCCAGCAGTGACACTGAGGGGTTTAAACACTCCAGCAGCACTGCTGTGTCTGATCCACTCGTACCAGCAACACACACTAACACACCACCACCATGTCAGTGTGACTGCAGTGCTGAGAATGACCCACCACCCACATCATATCTGCTCTGTGGTGGTCCTGTGGGGTCCTGATCATTGAAGATCAGGGTGGAAGGAGGAGAATAAAGTCTGCAGAGAAACAGATGAACTACAGTCTGTAATTATAGAACCACAAAGAGCTCCTGTGTGATCAGAGGAGCTGATAGAAACAAGGTCATAATGTTATGCTCAGAAAAGGAAACTGTGATATACACCAATCAGCCTTATCTTGTAGACCACTGAAGCTCTGATTAGAACCCCAGCTAAAATGCACTCACTTGGTCAGTCCTCGCTGTACACCTGCATGGCACGCTCTGATGCCCTTCAAGGTGTTAATGATGCTGCTCTTTCCCACACCAGGAAAACCTGACCAGACAAACCAAACAGAGGAATTATGACCATTTATTTGCCTAAAAGAACTACAGAGAACACACTCAGACTCAGGGACCCTCTGCACGTACAGGAGCTGGACACGAGGCCCGTCTCCAGCAGTTTGGTAGACGCCATATTCAAACACACCACATCATCTACCAGGCAAAGTTTTTGGGGTTGAACGGGGAAACTACGCCAGCCCTCCAGGACTCCAGTCACAGCCTTACCAACAACGCCAACCTTCAGCATACTCTCGCTGTCCTGCCTCTTGGCCAGGTCTGTCAGGGTCTGCATCAGCGAATCACTACCAAACGCAGCGGCTGCTCTGCTCACATCGACTTTTCCATTAGCTGCCCTCTGCTTCTTCTCAATCTAGAACAGGAGAGTTATGAGTGTTTGACCTGGACACTGAAGCTGGACAGATAACAGATCAGATCCAATGTATCAGTACAAAGATTTTTACAACTGACCACACAAACTTTACAGAATCACAAATATCACAAATCAGGTCAATAACATTAAACATGAAGGATGAAGATGAAGGGCGACGGTGCAGGAGAAACTCCCTCACAGCTGGAGGAGGAACCCTCGGGAGGAACCAAGCTCACAGGTACACAACGGGGGGACGTAAAAATGCAAAGCCTCACTAATGATGCTTTATTCATACCACAGTCTTGTCCTGCAGGCGCATGGATGACTTGAAGACAAACGTTGGACACTCTTCTTGAAGATATCCAAGCCACTTCTCCAAATTATCTTTAGGCACAAGATCTAAAGGATGAAAAGACTGCAGTCAGCAAATCATCTACTAGTGTCAACAGGACCGTTTTTCCGGTCCTACCTGAGCCGCCCTGAGATTACAGTAGAAGATTGCGAGTGGTGTAGATCTTCCATACCTATCTTTGTCATTATAAACAGCAGTCTTTTCCCTCCCTCGTGTTTCAATACGGCTTCCTCCAGCTGAGGACAGCGACAGCCCAGAGGATCCCGCGCATCCAGTACCTCTAATATAACATCAGAAGCCTGGATAACCTGAGGAGCACAGAAGAATTAAGCATGTTCTAGCTCCAAGTGCAATCTGCTGATCTTCTTACCCTCTATATGCCCAGCACTGGGCATGGTTACCTTACACTCACAAGCAACAAACTGATGATGGTGTGTGTGTTTGTGTGTGTGTGTGTGTACACATGCGGAAACGAGCAGCCAAGGGACGCAGACCTAAAAGGCTCTCTGAGGCTACTTTTGGTTAGGTTAGAGTATGAAGATCTCGTGGGGAGAGCAGGCAAGTTTGCCGGCCAATTAAGAACAGGGACACCATGGTCCTTAAACCAGGTACTGGTAGCTTTGTCACTGTCTGCAGGTGCCAGGTCCTGTTGGAAAATGAAATCTGCATCTCCATGAAGTTGGTCAGCAGCAGGAAGCACGAAGTGCTCTAAAACCTGCTGGTAGACGCTGCTTGACCAACACCGGCAGATGACATGTCACCCCAAACCATCACTGACTGTGGAGACTTTACATTGGACCTCAAGCAACGTGGATTCTGTGCCTACGTCCCAACATTATTGATGGGTTTTGTTTTACAATCCTCTCCAGGGTGTGGTTATCCCTATTGCTTGTACACTTTTTCCACCACATCTTTATCTTCCCTTAAAGTTAATTAGCTGATTGTGGCACCACAATCACAATATTCTAATTTTCTGAGATACTGAATTTGGGATTTTCATTACTCATCAGTTATAATAATCTAAATGAAAAGAAATAAACACCTGAAATAATGAGTCTGTGTGTGATTAATGATTTTTGGTTTTCATGATATTCTCATTTTTTGACCTGCACCTGTTTGTCTATCTACACTGCATGTATGGAAGGATGGACAAGGACAGAGACAGATCATATGACTACTGGTAGGTAGTTTTACCTTATTCAGCTCACTGCATCTGAACACCTTGGTGCTTTTCCCCTTGGCGACAGCTGCCCTCACTTGCCTCTGAGCTTTAACCTTCTCGTCCTGAGAGGGCAAAGACAGGATCAGAGGCGAATACAGAGAAATGCAGCAGCGACTCAGAAACCCAGGCTTCATCACAATCTACCTTTTTAGCTTTCTTGGTCTTGGGCTCCTCAGCCACACCGCCTGCATCTTTGTCCTTCTTCCTCTTCTCTGCTTTCTGCTTCTGCTTGGCGAGTCTGTTCTTCTCCTTCAGCTCCTCCAGCTGTGCACAGATGGAACGAGAGCTTTAGTTAGCATTGCAAACCTGACGACCGTAAAGCCGCGGGACTTCACGTCATTCAGTAGCACCTCTCGTTTCTTCTGCTCCGCCTCTCTGAGGACCTCCTCCTTAAAAGGAGCGCTGTTTGGTACTTCAATGTCTCTGTTGGGCTTTCTTTTGATTCCATTTTTCTTCGCCTCCTTTCGTAATTTTCTGTGGTGTTCCCGAACCTGAAAGCAGAGAACACACATTATCTACAGTGGAAACCCCAGCGGTACATGTACACGCGTCAACCGGAACAGAGTCAACTGTTCGAGGCCACTGATTACGGTTTATATCCAACGGAACCCATTAAATACTCTGTTAAATAGGAGAATAACGTCCACGTAAACACCCGTATGTGATTACATTCTCAGTCGGAACATTTAAGAAAGCTCTGAGCATCTGCGTCTGCAAACTTTGGAAATTTTAAAACCTAAAAACTGAATTAGAGAAGTTTTCTTACCTTCTTCTGTATTTTATATCGTTTTGCGCAGGAAACACGTTTAGTGCTTTTCTTTAACTCTGAAACACAAGACAACAGCGCATCACAACAGCGTCATGAACACACAAGTCACCACACATGGGGTACAGTCACCACACTCGGGGCAATATCACCACACGCGGGGTACAGTCACCACACGCAGGGTACAGTCACCACACGCGGGTTACAGTCACCACACGCGGGGTACAGTCACCACACGCGGGGTACAGTCACTGCAAACAGGGTAATATCACTGCATACAGGAGAAAGTCACCGCCCACAATGGATAAAGTCACTTAACACGGGGTAAAGTCACTTAACACGGGGTAAAGTCACTTAACACGGGGTAAAGTCACTGCACACGGGGTAAAGTCACCGCACACGGGGTAAAGTCACCGCACACGGGGTAAAGTCACCGCACACGGGGTAAAGTCACCGCACACGGGGTAATGTCCCCGACACAGAACAATGCGAGTAAACAGAGATTATACTGAGCAAATAGAGGGTGAATAGTGAGTAAATAAGGGAATTATAGTGAGTAAATAAGGGAATTATAGTGAGTGAATAGAGGGTGAATAGTGAGTAAATAAGGGAATTATAGTGAGTAAATAAGGGAATTATAGTGAGTGAATAGAGGGTAAATAAGGGTATTATAGTGAGTGAATAAAAGGTGAATAGTGAGTAAATAAGGGTATTATAGTGACTGAATAGTGAGTAAATAAGGGTATTATAGTGAGTGAATAAAAGGTGAATAGTGAGTAAATAAGTGTATTATAGTGAGTGAACAGAAGGTGAATAGTGAGTAAATAAGGGTATTATAATGAGTGAATAGAGGGTGAATAGTGATTAAATAAGGGTATTATAGTGAGTGAATGAATGAGTAAATAAGGGTATTATAGTGAGTGAATAAAAGGTGAATAGTGAGTAAATAAGGGACTTATAGTGAGTGAATAGAGGGTGAACAGTGAGTAAATAAGGATATTATAGAGTAAATAGTGAGTAAATAAGGGTATTATAGTGAGTGAATAAAAGGTGAATAGTGAGTGAATAGTGAGTAAATAAGGGTATTATAGTGAGTGAATAGAAGGTGAATAGTGAGTAAATAAGGGTATTATAATGAGTGAATAGAGGGTGAATAGTGAGTAAATAAGGGTATTATAGTGAGTGAATAGTGAGTAAATAAGGGTATTATAGTGAGTGAATAGAGGGTGAATAGTGAGTAAATAAGGGTACTATAGTGAGTGAATAGAGGGTGAATAGTGAGTAAATAAGGGTATTATAGTGAGTGAATAGAAGGTGAATAGTGAGTAAATAATGAGTAAATAAGGGAATTATAGTGAGTGAATAGTGAGTAAATAAGGGAATTATAGTGAGTGAATAGAGGGTGAATAGTGAGTAAATAGTAAGTGAATAAAGGGTAAATGTGGAGTAAATGTGGAGTAAAATAAGAGTACTCACTCGGACGCTTCATCTCCAGCACGTGGGCCACAAGCAGCGCTGCCCGCTTCCGGGTTCCGATTTCCGGTTCCGGTTCCGGTGACGCAGGGCAGAGGGTGGGGCTGGTGTGTGTCTGTGATGAATTCAGTCCGGATTTCTCTCCTCATGTGTTTGAGGCGCCGCGGATTCGGGAGAGCAGGAGGCTGAACTCGGAGCAGGTAAGACCGCGCAGCTTCCCCCGCAGAGCGGCGCTGCAGCCCGGCTACACACAACCGGCCGCCCGGCCGCCGCGCCTTTGTGTCTGTGGAGCTGCTGTCCCCCAGTCACACTGTCACACTACAGTCACACTGCAACACTGTAATACAATCACACTGTACCACTACAGTCACACTGCAACACTGTGATACAGTCACACTGTACCACTACAGTCACACTGCAGCCCTGTGATACAGTCACACTGTAATACAATCACACTGTACCACTATAGTCACACTGCAACACTGTGATACAGTCACACTGTAATACAATCACACTGTACCACTACAGTCACACTGCAACACTGTGATACAGTCACACTGTAATACAATCACACTGTACCACTACAGTCACACTGCAACACTGTAATACAGGCACACTGCAACACTGTAACACTACCGTTACATTGTAATACATTAACAATAACACTACAGTCATACAGTCCCACTTCAACACTGTAATAGTCACACTATAATACAGTCGAACTGTAACTCTAGTCACACTGTAATACACTCACACTGTAATAGTCACACTGTAAAACTAGTCACACTGTACTAATGCACTCACACTGTAACACTACAGTCACACTAACACTGTAATACACACACTAACACTACAGTCACACTGTAACACTGTATTACCGTCACACTGTAATACACTGACGCTGTAACACTGTATTGCAGTCACACTTAAATACAGTCACACTGTAATACTGCAATACAGTAACACTGCAACACTAACACTACAGTCACACTGTAATAGTCACACTGTACCACTAAAACTGCAACACTGTAATACAGTCACACTTACACTGTAATTCTATCACACTGTAACAGTCCTAATAGTGTGTATTATTGCCGTGTAAAACAGTCACACTGTAAGTCATACTGTAATACGGCAACACAGTCACCATACGGTAATAAACTCACACTTTAACACGTTCACACAAAACTGTAACAGTGTAATGCAGTTACATTGTAACAGTCACACTGTAACACTGCAATATTGTAACACACAGCCTCTCTGAGTGTTTCTGCAGTTGTGACCTGCTGGACCTTCATTAATATTTAATATAAATGAAATACATTTAGTTTCTGTTCCTGTTACAGTAAAGACAAACAGTGCAAACCCGTAACACTGTTATATGTTGTAATCAATGAAATATCATTCTCACCTGTTCTGCTCTTTGGTTTAACTACACTGGTCCCAGTATAATGCCCCAGTCAGATCTGTGGACTCACACCGACTGTTGAGGTTAATGGAAGTCGGTTGGGATCAGTAATCCCAGATTAAAGTGATCAGCTGAGGTGATGCTTAATGAGGTTTAACAATAAAAGGATATTCTAATAAAAACACCCGAATTAAGGTGTAGTAACACACGAATAACTTACCAGTGCAAGAACTACAACACTGACATTAAACCCACTACAGTCAAGTTCACTCTGTGTGACACTGTGTGGCTATTCAACTGTGACTTATTACTATTATTATTATTTTTTTTTATTATTATTATTACTATTATTATTTTTATTATTATTACATTTATTGTTATTATTACTATTATTATTATTTTTATTACTTTTATTATTATTACTACTATTATCATTATTATTATTATTATTACTATTATTATTATTTATTATTACATTTATTATTATTACTACTATTATTATCATTATTATTATTATTATTACTATTATTATTATTTATTATTACTATTCTTATTATTATTATCATTGTTATTATTATTAATGTTATTATCATTATTATTGTTATTATCATTATCATTGTTGTTATTATCATTATTATTTTCAAAATTATTATCATTATTATTGTTATCATTACTATTATTATCATCATCATATTATTATTGTTATCATTACTATTATTATTATCATCATATTATTATTGTTATTATTATTATTGTTGTTGTTATCATTATTATTATCATTATTATCATTAATTTTATCATCATCATTATTATTGTTATTATTATTATTATTATTATTATTATTGTTGTTGTTGTTGTTGTTATTGTTAGAATAGAATCAAATAGAATAGAACTTTATGGATCCCTTGGGAGGGTTCCTTCAGGGAAATTAAGGTTCCAGTAGCAGCATCAGTACAGTAAGCAGAAAGATAGGCAGAAAAAATAATTTAGTAGAAGCAGCACTATAGAAATATATAGAATATATAATATACAGACTATATTACAGTATACAGTATAG
>CM067521.1:69867-102367 GCA_034509495.1 Acestrorhynchus altus | reverse complement strand
CCAGGCTCAGTGCATTATGATGAAGGAGAATCAGAGGCTGAGAGCATCCACTCCAACATGGACATGTCCAATCCCATCTTCCAGATGTACGAGGCTGTACGAGGGGGCAGGAACAGCCAAGGCCAGCTCATAGCCGAACCTTTCTTTCAGCTGCCCTCCAGAAAGGACTACCCTGACTACTACCAGCAGATCAACCAACCCGTCTCCCTGCAGCAGATCCGGTATGGCAGTACAGCCAGAACAATGAAAGACGTGGTATTTTCATGTTTTAGAGCACGTGGACAAATGTGTCCAACAGTGTGTACTTTGACGTTTCGCACCTGGTACCAGGATTTCTGAAGTCTGTAGAATCTGAACTTTATTCATCTCTATTGCTGGGATTTCGGTGTGTTTTTCACAGAATGCTGTTAAAGTGCTGAATTTTCTTCCGTCAGAGATAAAATGAAGAATAACGAATATGAAAATGTGGAGCAGATGGACTCCGATCTCAACCTAATGTTTGAGAATGCCAAGCGCTACAATGTCCCCAACTCGCACATCTACAAACGGGCTCTGAAACTGCAGCACGTTCTCCAGGTACACTCCATACTAGTAAGCCAAAACCAGAGGTTGGCATTTCTTGTCCAGCAAGTCAAGGTTCTCACTGACTGCCTGGTCTGCTGACTAATTCAGTGTTAGCACTTCCATATTCGGTTCATTTGTGGAATAATAATGTTTCTAACTGCACCTTGAGCTCATTTTGATAACAATGGACTGGCAGGCTGAGCTGCAGCACAGCCGCCCGGGCAGTTTCACAGTCCTGGGGTGGATTTTGACTTAATGTCCACCTCTGGCCAAAACACAATTCTTCACCTTTTTTGTTTGTTTTTGTCATATTTTTAAATATTAGCTGCTTTTCAGATGATTTAATTATCAGACTGAAGTATGACTGTGTGTGTTCAGCTGAAGAGGAAGGAGCTGTTGAGGAGAGAAGATGAGGATGGGGACAGTATGCTGTCCTCCACTCTGTCAGATGGTGGCAGCACCAAGCGCAAAAGGTAGACTCTTTCAGACCACTCGCTCAACTACAGTCAAGGGTTCTTTAGTAAAGGCAATGGTTCTAGACCAGGGGTCACCAGCCCTGCTCCTGAAGAACTACCTTCCTGCAGGTTTCTACTCCAACATAAATCTAACACGCTCCCTTCTGCTGAACCTCTGAAGGCAGTAATTAGTCGGATCAGGTGGGTGGATTAGGGGTGAATCTAAAGTCTGCAGGAAGGAAGCTCTCCAGGGACAGGGCTAATGATATAGACTGATCAGCCATAAAAATGTAAGCGTCTCCTTGTTTCTCCTCTCACTGTCCACTCTATCAGCTCCTTTGATCATACAGGAGCTTTTGTAGTTCATCTGTTTCTCTGCAGACTTTATTCTCCAACTTTGTGTTTAAACCCTGCGTCCACTCACTGTCACAGTGAGTCCACAGAACGCTGTCGGCTGGACGTTTCTGGTTGGAGGACTGTTCTCGGTCCGTCGGTGACACTTGGGGTTTAAACACTCCAGCAGCACTGCTGTTTCTGACCAGTGTGACCCACAAGGAGGTGTTCATAATGTTATGGCTGATCAGTGATTGAAACTGAAGTAACCGTAGGGATGCTTTAATAGCGCTTTGCCTGGCGCTTCTCTCAGGTGGATTGATGTAGGTCCAAAAAGAGGCTGAGCAGATTATGAGCAGATCATCAGATCACTAAAGGCTCTTTATATATTACTGAGAAAGGTTCTACTGTTTGTTGCACTATAGAACCCTTTCAAGAGAAAATGATTCTACTGGAAAAACCTTTTAACCAGGCAAAACCAGGTTCAGAATTTAAGCAGTTCTTTGATGATCTGGTTCTGTATAGAACTCTGTTTGCTTAGAGAGAAGGTTCTGAACTGCTGTTTACACCCACAGTCATAAGAAGAACACCAAGAAGAATCGTATGAAGGCTCTTTACCTGGCTGTGACGGAGGCTCGAGAGCTAAGCTCTGGTCGGAGGCTCTGTGATTTGTTCATGGTTAAACCATCTAAGAAAGACTATCCAGACTACTATAAAATCATCCTGGAGCCCATGGACCTGCGCACTGTGGACCACAACATCCGAGCAGACAGATACCACAATGAGGACGCCATGTTGGAGGACATGAAGCTGATGTTTCGGAATGCCAGACACTATAATGAAGAGGGCTCACAGGTGAGTTACGGATGGCAGGAATGAAGCCGTGGGAGATAAATCTGCACTGAATTAACTGAACGGGAATGTAGAACCGATTTTTATGAGATGATAGAAATCATAGCTGAAGGTACCGACTTTCTTAAAAGCTTATCACTGTTCAGAGACGGCATCTCATTATTTAAGGGTTTCAGGGACTGAGTTATTTGAAGCTGCTGGTGTACTTTTACATGTTCCTCCTTTAAAGCATGACTCTTAAAGAAGTTCAAGCTAATTCAGAATGTAATTTTATAGCATTTTTACAGCGTTAGTGTTGTCACAAAGCAGCTTTACAGAGATCTGGGTTCATGCTGGCAAGATAATGAGGAGCAGTGGGTTTCAGAAGGCACTCCCAGGACCAGAGTGGACACAGAGTGGACACAATGTTTAAACACTCCAGCAGCACTGCTGCGTCTGATCCACTCGTACCAGCAACACACACTAACACACCACCACCATGTCAGTGTGACTGCAGTGCTGAGAATGACCCACCACCCACATCATAGCTGCTCTGTGGTGGTCCTGTGGGGTCCTGATCATTGAAGATCAGGGTGAAAGGAGGAGAATAAAGTCTGCAGAGAAACAGATGAACTACAGTCTGAATTATAGAACACAAAGAGCTCCTGATTGGTCAGAGGAGCTGATAGAGTGGACAGAGAAAGGAGAAAGAAGGAGGTGGTCATAATGTTGTGGTTGATTGGAGTAGCTGGTCTGATGAAGAGCATTTTAATTGTTTCATAGTTAAAACCAGTATCGGTGACATAAAAACCCTGTTCCCTGACCAGGAATCGAACCCGGGCCGCGGCAGTGAGAGCGCCGAATCCTAACCACTAGACCACCAGGGATCCAATGGGGGTGATCAGGGCAGTGTGAGGGAGGGAGCAGCTGTCTGCGAGACGAGAACTCGGACTGGACCGGGTCTCCCGTGTTATTCTTTAAATACTGGAGCTGAAGAGCTTGTATCCAGTTGGCCTTCAGCCTAACTCACTGCGTAACTACAACAATACAACATAACTAAAACAATAAACCAGTGCTTTCGCTTCTGATGTGGCTTAAACTCCAGGATGATGTTCAGAAGATCCTGGTTGGGTCCCCACAGCTTTGCTTTGTTGTGAAATATTAGATCAATATCAACACTGATGTCAGAAGTGAACAGTGGTACCGTGTTGTCTCTAGTACTCCCTCTGTATTCTGGGTGTAGAGGGACGTAGGCTGTGTAGGTAGAGGGACAGATTAGTAGCACTTAGAATCAGTTCTGCGTATAAATCACTACAGTCTCCAGCAGAAATGGGCTTTCAGATCCAGGGCTGGTCATTTGTAGATTAATAATGGCTCTTACTCCATGGAGCACGATCCCGGGGCAGGTTCTGAGTTGCTGAACATGAAACCCCACCTCCAGGCAGAGGTCATCAGAGGACACAGTCTGTCCAGTGTGTTACTGTAATGTGTGCTTCTTGACTTCAAATGACTGCAGGTGTACAATGACGCCAACACTCTGGAGAAGATTTTGAAGGAGAAGAAGAAAGAACTCGGGCCTGCGCCGGATGATGATGACATCATCTCCCCGAAGCTCAAAATAAGTACGTCGCTTTCACAAGCAAACTGTAAAACGTGTTCAGGAGTTTCTGCTTTCACTGATAGATCGTAAGCAGCCCATGTTCACGCTACTGTCACGGCTTTGTAGGCCGGCTTTCGCTGTCAGGCTGATCGCAGGTCTGCACATACATGACACACACGCGGAATGAACATACTGTCCCATAGGATATTTCACGAGACCTCAAAAAGACAAAGGGACAGTTTCTGACTCCGCTTTACAGTATTTCATCTATAAGAATGACGTTCATGCTTTAAGATGACTGTGTTTGGCAGTATTGTCCCGTCATTAATACAGATGGAAAGTAAAGGTGCTGCAGAAGGTTCGTTTGGTCTTTCGTGCTGAAGAGCGCAGACAGCGGTTCTACAGTCTGTGGGTTCCAGGGTCAGTGCTGATTGGTGGGGACGGGGTACATTCCCAATGCTTTTATCCTACATTAGGTTTGCACTGCAGCTATAAGACTAAAGACCCTTGGTCAGCAGACATGTCTTGACTGACTGTTTTGGGAATGGGGGATAGTTGTAGACATTCTTTATGGAATTTCCTTTTTAACGACAGGAAAAAGTGGCATCTCTCCAAAGAAGTCCAAATACCTGACGCCACTGCAGCAGAAGCTGAACGAGCTGTATGAGGCAGTGAAGAACTACACAGACAAGCGTGGCCGTCGCCTCAGCACCATCTTCCTCCGCCTCCCTTCCCGAGCCGAACTCCCCGACTACTATGTGGCCATCAAGAGGCCCATTGACATGGAACGGGTCAAAAGCCACATGCTGGCCAACAAGTACCAAGACGTTGACGCCCTGGTGGAAGACCTGGTGCTGATGTTCAACAACGCCTGCACCTACAATGAGCCTGAGTCGCTCATCTACAAAGATGCACTGGTGCTCCACAAGGTCCTTCTTGAGACTAGGAGGGACTTGGAAGGAGGTGACGATGCCCATGTCCCAGACGTCCCTCGTCTCATCCAGGACCTGATTCGTAGTCTCTTCGTGTCTGTTCTGGGTCACCAGGACGACGAGGGCCGATGCTATAGTGACTCGTTAGCAGAGATTTCAGCAGAGGACCCTGCCCATCCCGACAGGCCCCCGCTCAACTTCGAGATCATACGGACCAATGTGGATAAAGGACGCTACAAGCGGCTGGACGTCTTCCAGGACCATATGTTTGAAGTTCTGGAGAAAGCCAGGCGAATGCACAGGTCAGAGCCCATTTCATTACTAGAACACTTTTGAACATGAGATTCAGATTCACAATCAGACAAATACACCGTAAACCACTGTTCAGACGTTTGGAAACACAGTGTGGGTTTTAATATTTCAAAGTATTTAAATACACAGCCACGTCATTTAGACCTCCTTCTTTCTACATTTGGTAAACATTCAGTCAGAGCTCAGAGGATCAGAGGAGCTGATAGGACGGACAGAGAGAGGAGAACCAGGAGGTCATCATGACTCCACTGTGTATTAAGGTTCTTTAGACGCTTTATTGTTTAAATCAAATTTAAATTGTTAAATGACATAAAATACAACCATATATTTATCGTCCAGTCAACCCTTTAGGAATGTGATTCTGAATAATTTAGCTTTATTTTGAACTTGTTCCATCATGTTAGAATCATCTGAAGCTCATTTCCAAACTTTAATATAAATTTCTTTTTTAATTGTAAAATAATTCTATATTAATAAATAATTCTAAGATTCTGGAACTGTGAAGCTCCACCTGATCCAAATAATTCATATGAAACTTGGAGCTGTAAGGGAATTCCCCCAATCTCTAGAATTCCTGGAATGTGTGATTTTGTAGTGTTTAGAAACACAGTTTAATGTATGCAGTCTTATAACATAATATTTGGACAAAAGTATTGGGACACCAGCTTCTTCACTGTTTATCCTACTTTTGTTAAAGTAACTGACTCTACAGTCCAGGAGCATTGCTGTGTGGATCTGATTGCACTAAAAAAGTTAGTGAGATCAGGTTGTTGGATGATCACCTCAAGTCCTGTATGGAGCTTCATTGTTCCAGAGAACACAGTTCCACTGCTCCACAGCTCAGTGCTGGGGGTCTTTATACCCTCTAGTCCACACCTGCTATTAGACATGGAGACAATAGAATCATGTTTGCTTATCTGCTCCAGAGAGTCCTATTCTATTGGCAGTACTTCTCTACAGGGACTAGACCAGCTGTGTGTGCATTTGCACATCTGTTTCAGCAATGGGTGGAGCATAAAGCAGCTGAATGTGTTGATTAGAAGGGGTGTCCACACACTTTTGGCCATATATTGTATGAATCTTACCTTTCCAGACCGTATATCTTGAAGATCAAAGCTGATTATAACGATGACGTGTATTACGATGGCTCTTTGGGGTTTGCAGGACGGACTCTGAGATCTTTGAGGACTCCGTGGAGCTGCAGCAGTTTTTCATTCGGATCAGAGATGAACTGTGTAAGAATGGAGAAATCCTGCTCAGCCCGGCACTCAGCTACACTGCCAAACACCTGCACAGCGATGTGGAGAAGGAGAAGAAGGAGAAGCTGCCCAAAGAGTTTGAGGAGGACAAGCTGAAGAGGGAGGAGGAGAAGAAAGGTACAGTGTTCTGGGTCATAAAAGGGCTAAACTGATTATAACCCAATCAGCCAAAACATTATGACCTCCTCGTTTCTCCTCTCTGTCACTCTATCAGCTCCTCTGATCACACAGGAGCTCTTTGTGGTTCTATAATCCAGACTGTAGTTCATCTGTTTCTCTGCAGACTTTATTCTCCTCCTTTCACCCTGATCTTCAATGATCAGGACCCCACAGGACCACCACAGAGCAGATATTATGTGGTGGTGGGTCATTCTCAGCACTGCAGTCACACTGACATGGTGGTGGTGTGTTAGTGTGTGTTGCTGGTACGAGTGGATCAGACACAGCAGTGCTGCTGGAGTGTTTAAACCCTGTGTCCACTCTGTGTCCACTCTGACAGTGAGTGAGATCAGGGTGAAAGGAGGAGAATAAAGTCTGCAGAGAAACAGATGAACTACAGTCTGAATTATAGAACCACAAAGAGCTCCTGTGTGATCAGAGGAGCTGATAGAGTGGACAGAGAGAGGAGAAACGAGGAGGTCATAATGTTCTGGCTGATCTCTGTATATGAGATATCTATCAGTAAAGCAGTGAATGAATGACTGAAGCTGCATTTCTGACTATAGAAGCAGAGAAGAGTGAGGAGTCTTCAGGTGGTGCATGGCAGGGGGGTCTTCAGCGGACATACAGTCAGGACTGCAGTTTCCAGGACAGAATGTACCATGTAGGAGATTACGTCTACGTGGAGCCGGCCGAGCCAAACCTGCAGCCCCACATTGTCTGTATAGAGCGCCTCTGGCAGGACGACACAGGTATAACGCTGGTGAACGGTCACTGGAGTCACTGGTGTAGGGACAATGCTGATTGGTCTCTTTCCTGTCTTTAGGGGAGAAGTGGCTTTATGGCTGCTGGTTCTACCGACCAAATGAAACCTTCCATCTCGCTACCCGCAAGTTCTTGGAGAAAGAAGTCTTCAAAAGTGACTACTACAACAAAGTCCCTGTGAGCAAGATCCTGGGCAAGTGTGTGGTGATGTTTGTGAAGGTAACGTCCTTCCCTAACGTCCACTTCTGACATTTTTGTGGTTTAATGTATAAAATAGTGGCTTCGTTCATTTTAATGAGACCTTCTTTCAATTTCTCTTCATCCCTTAGAAACAACTGACTGTTTATTAACTTTAATACTGAAATATGTAAATATGCTCTGTTCTGATTGGCTGTCTTGTTGCCTGTATATCGGCAAGAGCCTGGTACAGTTGTCGCGATGCAAGAGTAACAATTCATTATTAGAACAATAGAACTGCAGGTTGTGTGTTATTGAGGAGTGCAGTATGTCATCACAGCCATGCTGATACTATAACACACAACCTACAGTGTTCTATAACTTTCACACAACAGTTTGATGGATACGGCCATCGTCCAGCTACCAGACAGTTTCAGTAACTACACTGCTGCTGATCTTTAATACCGGCTACCGGACTGTGTTTCTGATACAGTTTCAGTAACTACACTGTTGCTGATCTTTAATACCGGCTACCGGACTGTGTTTCTGATACAGTTTCAGTAACTACACTGTTACTGATCTTTAATACCGGCTACCGGACTGTGTTTCTGATACAGTTTCAGTAACTACACTGCTGATCTTTAATACCGGCTACCGGACTGTGTTTCTGATACAGTTTCAGTAACTACACTGCTGCTGATCTTTAATACCAGCTGTTTCTGATATAGGATGATGCTAAATTTCATTTGCTGTTGTTTTCGTGAAAGAAACAGTGAACAATGTTGATACAAGTTCCTCATAACTGGAACTCATCTCTGGTTTTCTGGATGTTTTCTGGATGTTTTTCAGGAGTACTTCAAGCTCAGCCCAGAGGGCTTTAGACCTGAAGATGTATTTGTGTGTGAGTCACGTTACTCTGCCAAGACCAAATCTTTCAAGAAGATCAAGATGTGGACCATGCCTCTCAGTTCAGTGAAATTCGTGCCTCGTGAAGTGCCATTGCCTGTTGTCCGAGTGGCCTCTATGTTTGCTCCCAAGCCAGATATCGAGAAGCCTTCAGAGCCAGCAGAGGACAGCAAAAGTGTAGCCTCCATTATCGATAAGGTGATCATAGATCTTTATTTTCTCATATTTCATTTTTTGCTCTTAGTAAAGTTAGATGACGATGTTGAGTTGACTGTTCTGTGCCACTGGTATGCGATGACCTCATCTGTCTGCAGGAGAAGGAGGACGTTCCTGTCGAGATCAGCAACGGCGAGCCAGGCTGTCAGTATTACGAGCAGCTCTGCTACAACGACATGTGGCTGAAAGTGGGTGACTGTGTCTATATTCGCTCTCACGGTCTGGTGCGCCACAGAGTGGGCAGGTAGAGCAATAACATCTACTACAATACCATCTGACAAAAGTTTGTGGACCTCTGCTCATTAAGTGTTTCTTCAAAAATCAAGGGGAATAAAAGGGGGCCTGTCCTGACCCCCTTTTGCTGCAGTAGAAACACTAGTGGTGTAAATGTATGTGGAATGTGAAACATCACTGTGAGGATCTGATGGCATTCAGCCACAGGAGCATTGGTGAGGTCAGGAACTGATATTAGGGGATTAATTCTGGTGCTGTAACTCATTCTAAAGGTATTTGAAAAAGCTCCATCCTCCAAGAGAATGCATTTCCACTGCTCCACAGCTCTGAGAATGTATTCCCCGCTAGCCGATGTTTGGCCGCTGGACGTGGTGACGTTCGGCTGGTGTTGCTGCTCCAGAGCATCCAGAGCAGAGACTATAAAGAATATCCAGGCGGTTTGCATTTGAACACCTGTATAAGAAATGGGTGAACCTTAAAGAAGTTGAATTTGCTCAGAAGATGGGGTGTCCACAAACTTCTGGACATGTTATATATACTGTTAATTTTTTGAATAGACATTAGCTTCATAGATAATGATTGTAGACTCCAGGGTTAGTCTTAATCTGGACCTGCACTTCTTTGAGTCTTCAGTGTACATTTTGGACAAAACGTCCTCCTGGGACTCTCACAGAGTGCAGTAGATTTACACTGATCAGCCATATCATTATGACCACCTCCACTCTTCTGACCATACAGGAACACTTTATGACTTTATCATTAGAGCAGTTATTATGTGGGTGGTGGACTGTTCTCGGTCCAGCAGTGACACTGAGGGGTTTAAACACTCCAGCAGCACTGCTGTGTCTGATAACACACACTCGTACCAGCAACACACACTAACACACCACCACCATGTCAGTGTGACTGCAGTGCTGAGAATGACCCACCACCCAAATAATATCTGCTCTGTGGTGGTCCTGTGGGGTCCTGATCATTGAAGATCAGGGTGAAAGGAGGAGAATAAAGTCTGCAGAGAAACAGATGATCTACAGTCTGAATTATAGAAGAAAGAAGGTCATAATGTTATGGTTGATCAGTGAACAGTCGCCTCCAGAAGTAGAGTGAGGAACAGAGAGGCCAGTCCATATATTTTTGCTGTCGACTGGAAACATTTGGCTTTGACATGAAAAGATGAATAAAAGATCAACAAAAGCCAGGTGTTTACATCTGGATCTGATACATTTCAGAAGAAGCACCTTCTGTCTGAACCCACCCATTGTTCAAACGGGATTGGCCTCACTGTCCCAAAATTAGAGGGGACTTATGTTACGTGACAATGCCGATGTGACACAGCACTATAAGATGATCTACCTGTTGGTTTTTAAAATAACAGAATAGAGAAAATGTGGGTACGAGATGGAGCTGCCTATTTCTTTGGCCCAATCTTCATTTACCCAGAAGAAACTGAACATGAGCCTACTAAGATGTTCTACAAAAAGGAAGTGTTCCTTAGCAACCTGGAAGAGTCCTGCCCGATGACCTGCATTACAGGTATCCTTCAGTCCTTCAGCCACTTTGACATTCGACACATTAGACTGGTTTCTCACGTTGAACTCATCAGGTGATGCTGCTGTAAAAGTGTGAAGATCGTGAAAATAGCTGAACACTGCTTTTGTAGATTGAAGAACTTTATTCTAATCGAACTGAGACACAGTTTCTTTCATAATGACAGAAGTCCTTCTCTCACACCTGACATGTCTGTTCCCCAGGGAAGTGTACAGTGTCCTCGTTTAAAGACTACCTGTCTTGCCGTCCGACCGAAGTGCCAGAAGATGACGTGTTGCTGTGCGAGAGTCGCTACATTGAAAGTGAGAAACAGATGAAGAAGTTTAAAGGCCTCAAACGCTTCTCCTTTTCTGCCAAAGTAGTGGAAGATGAAATCTATTATTTTAGGTACGTTTGTATATATATATATTTGGAAAATGTCCAGAAACTGGTACGAGTGGATCAGACACAGCAGTGCTGCTGGAGTGTTTAAACCCCTCAGTGTCACTGCTGGACCCAGAACAGTCCACCAACCAGAAATGTCCAGCCGACAGTGTTCTGTGAGCACTGATGAAGGACTAGAGGACGACCAACACAAACTGTGCAGAAACAGATGAGCTTCTGTCTCTGACTTTACATCTACAAGGTGGAGACACTCGGTAGGAGTGTCTGATAGAGTGGACAGTGAGTGGACACAGTGTTTAAACACTCCAGCAGCACTGGTGGCAGTGGGAACAAAATACTGTTGCGGACTTTGTCTTGCTGGACCTGAAATGTAACCTTTGCATAGTCCAGTGGTGAACACTGCCACCTAGCTGTGTCTGTTTCTGTGACAGAAAGCTGATAGTGCCTCAGAAGGAGCCGTCTCCTTTGCTGGACAAGAAGATTGAGGAGCTGGAGGCCAAGTTTGCTGACATGACAGATGAAGAGCTGGAGGACTTGGGTGATGATGATGGTGACGGTTCAGATGCCCAAGGCATGCCTCAGCTGCAGACGCCTCTGTCCAGTGACATGGACATGATGCAGTATACTCCTGCACAGGTGGGTGCAGCCTGATCATCATCATCATCATCATCATCATCATCATCATCATCATCATCATCATCATCATCATCACTTTCATTGTTATAACCTAAATTGTTCCCTGACAGCCATTTTTCATTCGTTTGACCAGGCAGGGGGCTGGGGGGCTCACAGGGGGTGGGCAAGTCTTCAAAAAGGATAACTGGTGAATTGGCAATAGGGTCATGGGTGTCCATGGGTCATTGATGCGATCCATGGAGGCCCACCCTTCAACTTACAGGACTTAAAGGATCTGCAGGTATTGTCTTGGTGCTTGGTGGACACCTTCAGTAGTCTTGTGGAGACTCATCATGTCTTGAATGATCAAGGTAGCACAGGTCAGGGTGGACCTACACAGTAGTATGTCTGATGGGTGGACACTGCCCATGGGAGACTTTGTGGTATTGTTCATCTCTTCATCTCTGCAGACACTCACGGAGATGCCCAGAGTATCATACCTTTCACTTTTTCTTCACAGTCCACACCCAAGTCCATTAAGGGCCTGTCGAAGAAGGAGGGCGCCAAGAGGAAGATCAACATGAGCGGCTACATCCTGTTCAGCAGCGAGATGCGAGCAGTGATTAAAGCCCAGCACCCTGATTTCTCCTTCGGAGAGCTCAGCCGCCTCGTAGGCACAGAGTGGAGGAACTTGGAGTCAGCTAAGAAAGCAGAGTATGAAGGTCAGATCAGAAGCACTGGTCAAGTAAAGTCCCTTTAAATGTACATTATCATACCGTCCAGTTCGGTGATCCAGGATGAATCTCATCTGTTTCAGAACGGGCAGCTAAAGTGGCCGAGCAACAGGAGCGCGAGAGGGCAGCTCAGCAGCAGAACTCCCCGAGAGCAGGTACCCCAGTAGGGGCGCTCATGGGGGTGGTCCCGCCTCCGACCCCTATGGGGATGCTTAACCACAGCATGACACCTATGGCAGGTAACCCCTCTCAGGCGCGGTGGATACACCTCACCGGTGCCACACAGAGCTGCAATAAGAAGCTTAACTGCTAATAGGCTTGAGCCATTCATCATTTTCCCAACGAATCCCTCATAAACCCCACTGTGTGTGTTTAACATCTAACATTTATACTTTGAGAAGATATGATGATTCAGAATGCATCTTAACTGTTTCATCCTAAAAGGAATACAAAAGCATTTTACAAGAACATCTGTGCACATCTGTAGCAAACGGACAGTTATCACAGACTATTTGAACACGGTATTTTGTAAAATAAACGAGCATAATTAGGTTCGATAACACGTATAATAGCAGTGCCAAAGTGCAGAAGACGAAGCCGTGGCGTCCTCAGGTTTTCTGTTTGTCTCTATGTACACGGCTTGAGGACGGCTTGAGGACGGCCTGTGTAATTTGTGAGGTGTTTGGAGAGGCAGGGTAGTCTGTGCTGATAGATTAAACATTCCATTTCTGAAGTTCTGCAGGTATTCAGTCCACAATGTCGCACATTACCACCCAGCAGTGGACAGCGCACTGGCCACCCACAGGTGCTTAACGATGTTGACCAGTGGCAACTGACTAGAAATGTGTGTGTGAACAGATGAGCGACTGGCAGAAATCACATCCACATTCAATGCAGGACCCCCACAAGCATATCCAGTGCAGCGTTATTCACCTTCCATGGGATATGGGAGCAGAAGACCCACCAGCCTCTGTTAACACCACCACACTGGACACAACACAGTTCACTTACTGGACCCTAGAGGACAGTGGTTTGGGTGTGTTTTGTAGATCCAGTGAAGCCACGGACCCCAGTTGTCAACAAGGCGCTGTGCAGGCTGGAGGTGGTTTCATACCGGTTCTCATGAAGTGTTGGGTCCACTGGTCCAACTTAACACGTCACTGACCGGGGCCGGTACGTTTCACTGCTTGGTGACCACTTGCAGCCTTATGGACCCCTACAGTGATGGGATATTCAGCGGGATAATGCACCACGCCATCGGGCCCATATTGTCCAGAACCGGTTCTCGTACGGTACACTCGTGACACTGTAGATTGAAGAATGTTTTAAATGACCACACAACGTCAGAAATGGAATGTTACATCCATCGGTCAGTGTTCAACCTCACTGTTCCCATGCCATTCCCTGAGGTACCGCCCCTTTATAATGGATTTACATACGGATACCCCGACTTCTGTCATGTCAGTGTGATACAGATACAGCGTCAGATTAAGAGAAATGCTGTAGATCATATTCCTTATGTAAATTAGTTGCATGTGCATGAATGTACATATTAATAGTATAATAATGATGAACTACGTGTTTGTGTGACTATAACCCGTCTGTCTCTTCTGTGCAGTGCATGAATTCCACTTCCATAGCTAGATGCATGTTGTACTGATGCATGGATTCTCTTGTGTTGCCATCTTCCCTCCTCTCACTCCTCAAAAGACATGATGGGTAGCTACCAACCCCCCATGCCTCTACTGCCAGGTCCCGTTGATGGCATTGTTAGTATGGCTGGCATGCTGTCACATCACATGGGGGTGCCTGTCTTACCCCACCACCTCCTGCAGGGCATGCCGGGGTTGCCAGGCATGCTGTACCCCCTGGGTAAGGACTACAGCAACTCCACAGCGACATGCCCCCCCACCACCTCTGCAGTTGCTTCCTGTCTGCCTCTCTAACTCAAACTGGAGGGGCTACCTGTACCATAGGCTCAGGGGCTTTCACTAACATGCCCATGAACACTGGATTGAAGAAGAGAGATGTGGTCTTCTTGCAGAAACACTGGAACCTTCTGCATTCGCTGTGAGAAGTCCTGATTTGTGGACTATATTATTAAAAAATTATATTCACAATTACAATCCAGTAACAGTTATACAGTGGTGCTTAAAAGTTTGTGACCCCTTTATAATTTTCTATATTTCTGCATGAATTTGTTAAAACATCATCAGATCTTCACACTAATGAGAGACACATATTACACTGATCACTTATTTACTGAAGAAAGTAATTTTCCAGATCTTTGAGGATAAAAGCATGTGATAGGGTCTGCATTGGAAGGTGAAATTAATCAGTACTCAATGGGAGCCAATCAGGAATGAGCGGGCGTGTCCCATTTTATTCAAAGAACAGGGATCTATCAAAGTCTGATCTTCACAACACACTGAGATTTCTGAGGAGCTCAGAAGAAGAGCTGTTGATGATCATCAGGCTGGAAAAATTTTGGACTCCACCGATCACAGTCAGACAGACACAAAACAAACGGAGGAACAACGTTTAGTGGACAGATTACAGCAAAATCTAGTTTTTGTCTTGATTGAGAAGAATTATGTCTTCAGACGGAAATCATTGCATTACACTATAAAAACCTCACCTGTCTGTGAAACATGTCTCACCATCAGTGAAGGAATAATGAATTCTGAAATATACCAGCAAACTCTTAAGGACAATTTCTGGACTTGTGTCTGTGAGCTGAATCTCAAGAGAATTAGTGCAGGACTGATCAACCGTTACGGAAACGTTTAGTTACAGTTATCGCTGCACAAGAGGAGACACAGCAGATACTGAAAACAGAGTCACAGACTTTTACCCTCACAGATATAAACTCTGATCATCAGTAAATCAGTGATCAGATATTTCAGGTATGATATTTCTGTCTCAGGAGTTTTAGAAACTCTGGTTAAGTTTTAGCTCAATTCTAAAGGGTTGAATTCGGGCATCACTGCAGGAAGAGTCGGTTATTCTTCTTACAGCATCAAAATTAACATCATAACGTAATAATGCTCATTTTAGTGTAGTCAGGTTTCAGTGTCTTCTACTGATGATTCTTCACTAAATGGCAGAGCTTAGGCCACTGGTCTGTTCACGGTTGTTGTTCCTTATGTCCAGCATCCCACAGCTCTGTTCTCATATGTTCTCAAATGTGTGCTGCGACTGCTTTTACAGGTGTGAATGGAATGGCTGCCGGAACTGCAGGAAGCCCTTATGGCACTCAGGTAAGAGTAGAAACACAGTAGTTGATGATGACTGTTAAAGGGGGCATATCCTACATATCCACCAATCAGCCATAACATTATGACCACTTCCCTGATTCTCCTCTCACTGTCTCACCCTGTCCACACAGGAGCTCTTTGTGGTTCTATAATTCCAGACTGTAGTTCATCTGTTTGTCTGCAGACTTTATTCTCCTCCTTTCACCCTGATCTCCAATGATCAGGACCCCACAGGACCACCACAGAGCAGATATGATGTGGGTGGTGGGTCATTCTCAGCACTGCAGTCACACTGACATGGTGGTGGTGTGTTAGTGTGATGGGGTGAAAGAAGGATAATAATGACAGAAATAAGAAAATAAAATCATATCATGTTTGCTGCTCCTGGTGGACTAGAAAAGATAGACTGACCTTTTCTGTTTAATGTTAGTCCTGATGCATCAACTGTATTACAAAATAAAAGTCCTACACGCAGAGTCATGCAGGCTTTAAAGCAGGGCTGTCAAACCGTATATCTGAAGGGGCTGCGGGGTTTCATTCTAAACAACCCACAGTGACCCCGGATGCCACTCCTTTAATCAACTGGCCAATTTTTAATGAACTAATTAGCTTCATACACACTGCAGACACACTGTCCCGGTTCTGATCCAGTTTGACACCTGCTTTGAAAGATTAAGAAATAAAACCTGTGCACATTAATTCATTGGATCAATGTCTCTTACAGCTCTACTTGTCTTCCACAATTTGTGTGGATCCAAAATTAAACAAAACCTTCAAAACCAGTCTTACCAGTTAGCTGGCTTTGTGGGACACCCCCCCCCCCCCACTGGGGATCAAAGGTAACAAAATCTGTAAGGTTGATAAATTAATGCAGGTTGAACATCAGCCCCGCCCCCTCTCTCTGATCAGTCAAGAGTCTGTATGCAGGTTGAGCATCAGCCCCGCCCCCTCTCTCTGATCAGTCAGAGTCTGTATGCAGACTGAGTATCAGCCCCGGTTTTCTGAGGTGAATTACTGACTGACACTGACACTGATTACTAGGTTAGAGTAGTGTGCTGATGTGTGTATCATGTCTGTAGGTTACTCTGATCCTGAGATATGAAGTCTAGAAAACAGCCTGTAACTGCCTGTAAAGTGTGAATCAGGTTCTGAGAGTTAAAACAATCATTAGAAACATCTGTTAGGACCGTAAAAAATGGACTCGGTCCAAATCACACAGTGGTGCATATCTTACCCAGCGTGTGCTTCTGTGAGAGCTTTGTGTTGAATTATGGGTCTGTCTGTCTGTAGGTAGGTGTTATGGGTGCCAATCAGCAGGCTCCACCTCCCTACCCAGGGCAGGGGCAAGTGGGGCAACCTGCCCTTCAACAGCCTTCTACACCTATATTTGTGGCTCCTCCACCAAAACCACAAAGACTCCTCCACTCAGAAGCCTACCTGAGGTACATCGAGGGCCTCAATGCAGAGTCTTCTACTGTCAGCAAATGGGATCAGACACTATCAGGTATCAGTATTCTCCCCATTTCCGTTACTGTATCAATACTCTAACTCAACCAGCAGCAGAGCTGGCCAGCCTGTCAGAATGACATCCCAAGGTGGAGCTGGTGACTTGCTGGACCTGAAGTTCCATCCTCTGCTGATTTCTGAACCAGAATGTATCAGCTCCTCAAACTGCAGCAATGAAATACACTACTGAGCTAGCACACAACTAACCATTCACACTGCTCCAGTTTTCTCCAGAAGGAGGCGCTGTTGTGCAATGAGGAGGAGGGTATTACACTGGTGTGAAAAAGTGTTTGCCCCCTTCCTGATTTCCTGTTTTTTGGAGGTTTTGAGCGGCCAGCCGCTCTTGGGAAGGTTGACCACTGTTCCATGTCTTCCCCATTTGTGGATTATGGCTCTCGCTGTGGTTTGCTGGATTCCCAAAGACGGCGTTATAACCCTTTCCAGACTGATAGATCTCAATTACTCTTTCTCAGTCCTTCCTGAATTTCTTTGGATCTCAGCATGATGTGTAGCTGTTAAGGATCTTTCGGTGGACTTCACTTTATCAGGCAGGTCCTATTTCAGTGATGTCTTGATTGAGAACAGGTGTGGCATTAATCAGGCCTGGGTGTGGTCAGAGACAATGTCCTCAGGTGTGATAAACCAGTTACAGTATATTTTAACAATCACTTGTTCACACAGGGCCATGAAGGTTTGGATTTCCCCCCCCTTAATAATAAACACCACAATTTAACAGTTGCGTTTTGTGTTTAGTTGTGTTGTCTTTGACTAATATTTAAATTGGTTTGATGTTCTGACACTTGACTGTGATAAACATGAAAAAAACAGGAAATCAGGAAGGGGGCAAACACTTTCTCACACCACTGTAAATAAGCTTGAGCTGAGAATCGTTATCTGTGTCTCTGAGCTCCGAGCTCAGTGTGAAATCGATCCTTACAGGAGTAAACGGGCTGTAACCTGTTTTCTCAGCTCGTCATCCCCCAGTAAGAGCCGCCGACCTGCTGTGATCATATGATCAGCTCCGTTTGGGGGGGTCATCAAAACTCGCGCTGTGACCGACCGAATGAAGCGCCACTTTCTTGTGCTTCTCTACAATAGATTTAATTTCTTTATCTGTGTGTAAAGTAGAGCTTTCTGGTTCTTTGTAGAACTGTACAATTACAGCTTCTAAATCATGTTGGTTCTCCACTGACTGTAAAAGCAAGAGTAGGAACTCTGTCATTCTCACTCCAGGCCGGAACAGTGTTAGTGCACTGTGGAACTTTGGTAGCCTCGCCACAACGCTGCGTAACCTGAGTCACAGTGTAAAATCCTGTAATATCACTCTACCTCCTCAGTCCACGTGATTCAGTTTGTATTTACTGCAGTGGTGTAAAAGTGAATCACACTCCACATATACGGGAGACCAGGAGCCAAAAATACCAACTCACATAACGCTGTATTAACAGTGTTTCTGCGTCATTAAATCTGTCTGTGTGTTTTACTCCAGCCCGCAGGAAAGATGTACGCCTCACAAAGGAACAAGAAAGCCGACTTCCTTCTCATTGGCTGAAAAGCAAGGGCGCTCACACCACTATGGCTGATGCTTTGTGGCGCCTGAGAGATCTAATGCTGAAAGACACACTGAACATTCGACACACTTACAATATCCAGAACATCTGAAGGAGGACGTTTCAAACGTGCAGCTCAGTTCAGCATTTTAACACCCTGATGTGGCTCACGAAGCTCGGTCGTCAGCTGGATGAGTCGAATCTGGTGCTTAAAATCAAGAAAACACTAAACGGATCTCGAGGACTGGTGTGTGACACCTCAGATGTGACCCATTCCTGTCCATTTTCTAGAATAAGAGTCACCTGTAGGGTTTTAATGTGGTTTTGTAAAGTGTTAAGTGTAGTCTTGTTGACTTGTTAGTGTTCTCGGTACAGCACTTTATTTTTTTGCATTTTAGTTTGTTATTAACTGTTGCTCTAAGTAGACAAACATTTTCATAAAATGTTGTAAAACTTCACCTGTCGATGCCTTCATTACTTGTGCTCCATTAGTCTTAAGATTGTTTGAAGTTAGTTAGGAACGTGAAAGCAGCGTAAAAGACTTCTGTGTAGCCTGGGGGAATTTTGAACCCAGCTTTGTTCACTAAAATTGTTCCCTACCTTGGGGAGGCGATTTTCTTTGTTTTTCATATGAAATGGTGATTTTCACATCTTCTCATTTTGATTAGCTGTAAAGCATTTCAGAGAACATATTTACTGCTGAGTTAGAGTTTCAATAAACTGCCATTCACAGTATTTGGGGGTTTTCATTTACTATACTTTCCGTATCTTCAGGTCAGGATCGGCACAGAGCAGTTCATCTAGAAATTATTCACAGAGCTTCACTTTTTGCACATTTTGTTTTGTTACAGCTTTATTCCAAAATAGATTCAATTCATATTTTCCTCTAAATTCTACACACAAAACCCCACGACAACTAAGTCAAAAGTTTGTTTGAAATCTTTGCAAATTAATTAAAAATAAAACACTAAAATAGAACATATACGTAAGTATTCACAGCCTTTGTCGTGACACTCAAAATTGAGCTCAGATTCATCTTGTTTCCATCTGATTCCATCTTGTTTCTACAGCTTGATTGGACACCTGTGGTCAATTCAGCTGATTGGACAAGATTTGTAAAGACACACCTGTTTATATAAGGTCTCACAGTAGACAGTGCAGGTCAGAGACAAACCAAGACATGAAGTCTAAGGAACTGTCTGTGGACCTCTGAGACAGGATTGTACGGAGACACAGATCTGGAGAAGATCTCAATCAGCACAGTGACCTCCATCATCTGTAAATGGAAGACGTTTGGAACCACCAGGACATTTCATAGAGCCCCCCGGCCAAACTCGAGTGATCGTGGTAGAAGGGCCTTAGTCAGGGAGGTGACCAAGAACCCAATGGTTACTCTTGACAGAGCTCCATCATTGCTCTGTGTAGAGAGGAGAACCTTCCAAAAGGACACCCATTTCTGCAGCACTCCATCAGGCCTGTATTGTAGAGTGTCCAGACAGAAGCCACTCCTCAGTAAAAGGCAGGACATCCTGTCTGGAGTCTCCAAAAGACACCTAAGGGACTCTCAGACTTTGAGAAACAAAAAGACTGAACTTTTTGGACTGAATGCTAAACATCATGTCTGGAGGAAACCAGGCTCTGCTCATCAGCCAGCCAATACCATTCCTACAGTGATGCATGGTGGTGGCAGCATCATGCTGTGGAGATGTTCTTCTGCAGTTGGAACGGGGAGACAAGTCAGGGTCGAGGGAAAGATGACTGCAGCGATGTACAGAGACATCCTTGATGATAACCTGCTCCAGAATGCTCTGGATCTCAGACTGAGACAAAGGTTTATCTTCAACAAGACAACGACCCTAAGCACACAGCCAAGATAACAAAGGAGTGTCTTCAGGACAACTCTGTGAATGTCCTTGAGTGTCCCAGCCAGAGTCCAGACTTGAACCTGATTGATCATCTCTGGAGATATCTAACAAAGTCTGTGCACCGATGCTCCCCATCCAATCTGATGGAGCTTGAGAGGTTCTGCAAAGAAGAATGAGAGAACCTTGCCAAAACAGTTGCCGAGATTTTTGCATCAAACTCAGAAAGACTTGAGACTGTAATTGGTGCCAAACGAGCTTCAACAAAGTATTGATCGAAGGCTGTGAAAACTTATGTTCATGTTGTTTCTGTGTTTTATTTTAATCTATTTGTAAAGATTTCAAAGAGACGTTTGAAAGAACTGAGACAGGTCTCGGCTGAGTTTGGTGTTTGGGCCACAGTTCTGAGGAGAGCGTCCTGTAGACTGGGATTTGTGCTGGTGGACCAGTATGAGCGACGCTTCCGTACATCTGCAGTTTCAGCTCCTTCCTTCACACTGTTTCCTTCAGTCCACATGACATCAGTCCTTTCAGCCAATCATCAACCTCTGCTTTGATTTTCCACACATCCACCGAGACCTTCACTGCACTGTCCCATCCCCTAGCACACCCTGCAGGTATTTACAGACCCATGCAGCGCAATCTGCAGGAGCCTGAAGTTACTACCACCTTAAACACTCCAAGCGATGATGCTTTATTAGTCCTGCAGAGGATTCACAACATTACAGCGGCCAAGGGAGAGGAAGACACTGGCTACAGATAAAGTATATACAATATTATTAAAAATGAATGAATAAATAATAATTATATATGATTACACGGGGGAGACGTATTGCATAATAATGTTGAATTTAAATATGAAGTTATTGTATATGTGTATGTTATGTTTATGTATAATGAATAAATGTGTAATTTATCAGGTGTTTATTTAATGGTGATCAGAGGGGACTTTTATATTTAAAGCTGTCTGTGTGTCGCTTCCGCTGCGCTGCTACGTCACTGCCTGTAGGACGGAAGCGCGCGTCATCCTTGCGCTGCTGCTCCGGGTTCTCTGTGAGGTTCTCTGTGAGGTTCGGGTTTGAGGTTGTGTGTGAGGATGCAGGGAACGGGCTCGGCGCTGCTGGTGCTGCTGCTGTGCTGGGCAGGGACAGGGACAGGGACCGGGACCGGTCCGGACGGGCTGGTGAATGAGGAGGTGAAGCGGACCATAGAGCTGAGTTCTCATCTGGCCAAGCTGAGCTCCGATATCCTGCTGTCCAACCCGGGCCGCTCCGCCGTGCACAGCTTCACCCTCAGCCTGGAGCCGGAGCTGCAGCCCAGCCTGGCGTACATCAGCGCCTCCGTGAGTCCCATTCACTACTGTATTCACCATTATATTCACTATTACACTGATATTATTACATCAGCGCCTCCGTGAGTCCCATTCACTACTGTATTCACCATTATATTCACTATTACACTGATATTATCACATCAGCGCCTGCGTGAGTCCCAGTCACTACTGCTGTACACTGTATAGTACACCATTATATTCACTGTTACTCACTATTACATTAGTGCCTGTGAGTCTCTGATTCACTATTGTATGCACTAATATTACACCAGCGCTTCTGAGTGTCCTCTCCTGTACTCGCCCTAATATTCACTCTTATTCACTCTTGTTCATTCTGCAGGGAGGCTCTGGCCCCGCCCCCTGTTAGCTTTAGCTTCCTCACACACACTCCTGCGCTAATGCTAATGCTAGTGGTTCTGCTGTACAGTTCGGTTCTGCTGGACCTCTTCTCTCACAGATCAGTCGTACAGTTCGGCTTCACTGACTGACTGAACTTTTAATCTTAATATTTCCTGTATTTTATTTTATTTGTATCGTTTTAGCGCTTTTTTTGCGCGACACGTCAGCGCGGCACTTCCGTGTGTTCAATCAACCTCCTGCTCCAATCTTCACACCGCAAACAGCTAAACCAACAAATAAAATACTAATTAAACAAGCAACTATGAACAAACAGCTAAATAATAAATAAACTGATAAATAATAAAGTCCTGCAGATACTCATCACTGACTGAATCTAACTGTTATAATAACAGTGAACCAGAGCTGTTTACAATCACACACGACTGGTCATCTGAATAAAGGTGTCAAAGTGTGTTGTGTTCTGGACTGACTGTGGACCGAGTCCAGCGTTCCACGGACCCTGAGACACGGACCGTCCACTGCAGGACAGCTGGCCTCCCTGAAGACCAGCATCAGATCTGTGATTAATCGGACAGGCAGGTGGCTCAGCCTTACTGCCCTGCGTTTCGGTTACTGACCCCGCTGAGCCGGACACTCTTCTCTGCTGGAGGGGTATTGAACCCTTTCCCGCTTGTCACCGTTACTCACAGCATAAAGGCCCACAAACACCATTAATAACCACACCACATGTTTCCATCTGACTGCGCTGTCAGAGAGAGTCCGTGTTCTGATGTCGTTGTGTTGTCCGCAGGTGAAAGGCGAGGAAGAGGAGGACGAAGTTCTGGAGCTGAAGGAGACTGCCGTCCCAGGAAGGAGGTGAGCTCTAACGGGGACGGGAGGACTGTGCTAATGTAGTGGGAGAGAAGTTCGGGCACAATCTTTTGATCCACTTACTTAGATGCGCTGTTCTCCAGCGTCTGTAACGGGTACAGTTCACAATAAACATTACCGGATTAATCTGAACCCTGTGAATTCTACAGGCACCGCTCAGTGTCGCGGTGATTCAGAGCACTTCTCCAGTGATGTCTGTGAAGGTCTTCACAGCTGTGCGCTGTACAGGTTTCATAATCTCAGTATTACGTGAGGAGATGCTGTATCGGCTTTGTGCTGCTGTTGTAAACTTCGCTACACTGCGTCTGAGCAACCTACAGACACCATACTCACCCTAACACACTGGAATTCAGACCAGTCAGACCAGCACCGGGCCTTCCGTCGCCAACATTCATATAAACAATAGTCTCCTGAAATTACGCACATTTCGTTTATTTCACAGACATCGGCATGATCGAGGTCTTTCAGTGGTGACATCTCAGCACTTTTTTTTAGCCACGCCCACTAAAGTTCTACAGTCACGTCCTCGTTTGGTTACCGTGTGTTTCAGTTTAGTTTGAACTGAGATGTCTCCCCAAATGAGAGCTCTGTGACCTCATTGTCCCACCAGCGAATACCTCCCTCACCCCTGCTCACTTTTTCAGGAAAGTCGAGTTGGATTGAAGCAATGAAAGGCCACGTTCCCACAAATGTTACGTGTATCGGATTTCAACGCCCACATATGATTGGTCCAAAATGGCCCGAATCGAACAGATTCCATGCGTTTTTGCAGTTCACCCCACCGTGCATGTGACCCATCACATGATACAAAATGGTGGATTGGACCGGTTGAGCTGGCTTTAGTAATGCAGAGAAACACACTTCTCATCCTCCCTCTCTTCCTTTTGCAGTGGGATGTTCTTCCAGGTGCAGTTGCCCTCTGCCCTTGCTGCGGGTGGAAAGTTGCGGGTGAAGGTAGAGACAGTGCTGACCCATGTGCTGCGCCCATTCCCCACCCACATCACCCAGGCTGAGAGGCAGCTGGTGGTCTTCCAGGGGAACCATTACCTGTACTCCCCGTACCCTACCCGCAGCCAGACCACCCGTGTGCGTCTGGCCTCCAAAACTGTTGAGAGTTACACCAAACTTGGCAACCCCAGCAAGAACGATGAAGTGATCGAGTACGGCCCGTTCAAGGACGTGGCCCCCTTCAGCCAGGTAAATATGATGGAGTTGAGCCGGATCTGAACGGCTGTTTCTTTAACTGTAAAATTGGGCAGTACATGGTCACTGGATGTGTCCGTGGTCAGACTTCTTTATTGGACGTGGTGTTCTGTACTTTCCAGTAGAAAACTGTAATTGATTTATGGGGCATGTTCTCGGACTGAGGGTCAGTTTTAGGGAATGTTCCAGGTTGTGGTGCTGAAAGATGAAATTGTGGATTCTGTATCCTACAGGACACCATGAAGATCCACTATGAGAACAACTCCCCCTTCCTCACCATCACCAGCATCACGCGTACCATTGAGGTTTCTCACTGGGGGAACATCGCTGTGGAAGAGACCATTGACCTGAGGCACACTGGAGCTTATCTGAAAGGACCCTTCTCTCGCTACGATTACCAGAGGCAGTCTGACAGCGGCATTTCCTCAGTCAAGTCCTTCAAGGTATGATCTGCTTTAAACACAATATTGATCTTCAGAAAAAACCAAAGACTCCATGTTAAAATTCTCATTAACTCTTACGACCTGAGGTCCATACCTCACGGGCAGTTACAGGCTGTGTTCTGGGCCTTTTATCTCAGGATCAGAGTAACCTATAGACATGATACACATCATAAACTACAAGACTTACTCTATCCATAGTCCTGGTCAGTTATCAGAGAGAAATTCAGAAAACAGCTAAAATTAGTTTACAAATGAATTAAATCCCAGTTTAAACACCAAAGGAGCTTCCAGTTCATGTTTACTGCTCTGACCACGTGAACATGATCAACCTGCATACAGACTCTGACTGATCAGAGAGAGGGGGCGGGGCTGATGATCAACCTGCATACAGACTCTGACTGATCAGAGAGAGGGGGCGGGGCTGATGATCAACCTGCATACAGACTCTGACTGATCAGAGAGAGGGGGCGGGGCTGATGACCCAGATGTTAGGTTATAGAAGGAAAGTTTCAGAATAAAACTGTAAAAGAACATATATAAGAACACTCTAATCTTTACAGATAATTCATCAACAAAGTCAGATTGAAAATGGGCTGCATTGCTATTCAGATGTACTAATGTCATACTGCACCCAGCCAGCAGAGGTGCTGTACTCACCTGTTAGTCCGTGACCGTGCAGCCAGATCGGACCGTGTGGAGTGAGGCCGTCTGTATAAATGCAGAACACCAGAATCAGACGATGGATTCCCTCAGAGATGATAAACGTTTCTCACCCTTGTTCAGCTTGTTTTTATTTCTTCCTGCAGACTATCCTCCCTGCCTCGGCGCAGGACGTGTACTACCGCGATGAGATCGGCAACATCTCCACATCTCACCTGCAGGTTCTGGAAGATTCCGTTGAAGTTGAAATTCGGCCACGCTTTCCACTCTTCGGAGGATGGAAGACCCACTACATCATCGGCTACAATCTGCCCAGCTATGAGTATCTCTATACCCTGGGTGCGTTCTTCAGTACGATCTAAAGGAGGAAACACAACATTTAATTAGCAAATTATTCATTATTAATGCAGTATGAATTTAAAGAAGATTTAATAAGTAGAATATTTTTGTTAGGGGTGGGTTAAATGATATTCAGATCGATCAGTTTGATTGATCCGATATCATTTCACATAAAGCGGAGATGGATGTTTAAAACGTAAAACCTGTTTGACTGGTTTCGTAGTGAACAGTGTGAACAGTGCTGATCAGCTGACGTGCTGGTTCGGTACTTTATTTCTGCTCTGTAGTTTGTAGAGCTGAAGTGACATCCATACAGAACCGAATCGGGACGTTGTGAAAGCGTCTCATTTAGTCGAAACCCTTTTTCAGGTTTCCAGTTCGAGTCCTGAGTATCTGCGTGTTTTGCTCCACAGGTGATCAGTATGCTTTGAAGATGCGTCTGGTGGATCACGTTTATGATGACCAAGTCATTGACCACATGACTGTCAAATTGATTCTTCCTGAGGGAGCCAGGTATTGAGCCCCAGACTTTCCTAACTCTGAGCTTCCACCCACACCTGACTGCTTGGTTCTAATGTTTTGAGAGCTTGAATGAAACTGTGGATCACTGTGGAGGACTTGCAGGTTGAGGATGTCGTGGTTTAGTATATTATTACATCCTGCTTTTACATCAGATATTAACATTTACATTGTAATATTACACTCTGTCTCTCTGTTCAAAAGGAACGTGCATTTGGACACCCCCTACTCCATCGACCGTGCTCCGGATCAGCTGCACTACACTTACCTGGACACCTTCGGCCGGCCGGTGCTGGTGGCCACCAAGAACAACCTGGTGGAGCAGCACATTCAGGACATGGTGGTGAGATGAACCAGCCAGCCTGTTAAATGTTATTAATCCAAACAAATCTAGTGTTTAACTCAAACTCTACACCGTTAATATTACAATGTGTGTGTTTGATCAGGTCCATTACACCTTCAACAAGATCCTAATGCTGCAGGAGCCTTTGTTGGTGGTTGGTGCGTTCTACATCCTGTTCTTCACCGTCATCATTTATGTTCGCCTTGACTTCTCCATCACCAAGGTATGAGTTCATCAAAGTTCCTGTAGATGTGTCTCCGTTTGCTACAGACACTAAAGATGTGGCATCACTGACTCAGATTAGTCGTGAACCCTTTGAATGATTTCTTTTCAATTTAATGACGTTTTAAAAAATCTACCAGCTGTTTTTAATTTTATGAATCATGTTTGAGGGTAATGTTTATAATATGGCTGCACTGAAATTAAGGTTTTGGGCCGAAACCTGACACAAATCATTTCAACCGCTCGCAGGTTTTATTACTAATTCTGCCACTTTTTACTTCGTAGCTTAAATCAGTGTGTGAATATTTATTCACTGAACATTTAACATCCCAAACCATCTCAACACCAATTAAACTGAGACCCCTCGTCACAATCCAGCAGAACAGTGTCTGCAAACAGCCACGCTGCAGTCGTGCTCTGACCGTTCATCAAGCACGGTCCTGCCGGAGTCGCCGCTTGGTGCAGTTCTGCATGTCGGATTGGAATATTCCGCTTCGTATAACCTGCCTGTTCATCTGTCCGTCGTACCGTCCACACGCTGCTTGACTAATACGTTTTTGACTGCCTGGTCAGCTCTGCTGCAGGTCCGAACGCAAATATACTCGTAAATGTACAGCTTAACTGGAAATATAAATATCTTTTAATAAATAAATAAGACTAGTGTCACCACTTTATTAAAATGAGCAAAAACTGCTATAAAGAAAAATATTGGGTAGGATTCCTGATCTGCTCGTCTGCGCAGTCGACGCAGTGACTGCCTCATCACACATTAGAGGCAGCATGGGCGTACTGCTGCCCCCTACAGTATTACTAAAGCGAATGCTCTCGGTCAGATTTCCCACACTGCCTTTAACACAATAACTGTCCCAGTACCCACGATTTCGTTGAGTTTTAGCGTCTGCAGTTAAATGCACCCTCACGACCACCGTTTCAAAAACCTCCTGACACACCAAATGCTCCTCCCTCCACTACAGAGTAACTGCAGATGTCTCGGCCTGATACTGTAGTGTAGAGACTTTATCTTCTCTGATGAAACGCTGATTTCCAGTGAGGGATCTGAAGACGTTTCCTCTGAGCCAGACATCTGCATGCTTCTCTCCAGTAGCTTTGAGTAATGAGTCAAAAACAGGTTCTGAAGACTGTAGACAAACCAATTGTCTCATTCTCATTTCCCGTCCCTTCCAAGGATCCAGCTGCAGAGGTACGTATGAAGGTGGCCTCCATCACAGAGCAGGTCCTGACCCTGGTCAACAAGAGGCTTGGACTGTACAGGCAGATGGATGAAGTGGTGAACCGCTATAAGCAGTCCCGCGACACCGGCGCTCTTAACAGCGGTCGCAAGACTCTGGAGGCAGAACACCGGAGTCTCACCAACGAGATCGCCGCCCTGCAGGCCAGACTCAAAACCGAGGGCTCCGACCTGGCGGAAAAGGTACGTCCAGCTCCGTCTGGAGTGAGGATTTGATTCTGGAACCTTTAAGGTTTGTCCGTTTGTGCTGAGTGAACGTGGGTTACGTCTTCTGAAACTTGATGTTAAGCAGCTGAATTGTGTCCTTATGTAACGGTGTACTACAGCCTGACTGATCTATTGATAAAACCTGATCATGTCCCCTTATTGATTCACACTTCAGTCTCCGTCAGTAAAGCAAAACCTAAAGCTACGGATTTGTGATCTGGAAAGAGATTTCCCATCTGACGGCCAATCACAACCCAGTTTAACTAAACCCCGTTTAGCTACACCTGAACAATACACAGTGAAGTGGATAAATGTTGATGAGAGAATAGAAAACTCTTCTCCAGAGTGTATCATTAGAGTGTCTGTGACCCAGCCGGCTGTATATTTAAACAGGAAACGCAGAACTGCACAGATCAGCCGTTTACTGTGAAATACAGCGAATGTGCTCAACGTAAACTGCCCTGTGGCCTCACACCGCTCCTCTAATTGCTTTGTTTTTATGCTGTAATCTGAACTTTGATGGCAAAACTAAACCATTTCCACACAAACCACCCGTGTTCAGCAGCTACATCAGGTATAGGTTTCTTTACAATATCTTCTGTAAAATAGTTTTTAATACATTAACACATTTTCCAGCCCAAGTCTGAACCAAAAGCAAAAAAAGAGTGTAAAATCTAACTGTGAGAATATTAACACACATTTTTATAAATATAACATGAAGTTATAGTTATAAAATGTAACTGACCAAGAAAAACCCATAATTAGATAATAAATTGTGACCCAAGTTATTTGAACTCACTGATATCCCATGACTTGTGGCATGTCGATATAAGTACACTGATATTGTATGATCAATACACTCTCTCTCTCTGTCTCTCTCTCTGTCTCTCTGTCTCTCTGTCTCTCTCTCTCTCTCTGTCTCTCATACATATCTATCTATCTGTAAATATAAAATATCAATATGACCGTGAACACACTGGCCAGTGTTCAACCTCAACGTCTCATCACTTATACAGGTGTGGACGCTCCCAAGCTGTCCGGTGAGGTAATGCACCAGAAGTCATGTGATATCAGTATGAAAATTTTGAAACTGACCTTCATAATCAGTGCAGGTAGAAAATACACTCATTGATAAAATAGCTGCACCCAGAAGGACGTGCAGGATTATTGGGAAAGAAGGTAAAGATAATCAGGATCTACAAATGTATCTGATCTGATCAATATTGATTGATCTACTCATACAGAAGTGGTGTCTCTCAGGACGGCGTCGGGTTTAACGCAACACGCCAGACGTCTCTGCATGAAGGTGTAGAGGTTCCTAATGGTGTCCTGTGATGATCCATCCCATGCAGCTTGAATGTTCTCACTCAGTTCTGCAGATGGTGTGGTAGAGGTGGAGTGTTGATGGAGCGTCTCTCATCTGTCCTCAGGTGGGGGAGATACAGAAGCTGGATAGCCAGGTGAAGGATCTGGTGTGCCAGTCCTGCCAGGAATCGGAGCGGCTAGTGGCCGGAAAGGTGAAGAAGGAGACGTACATCACATCTGAGAAAACTCTGACCAGCAAGAAGCAGGAGCTTATTTCCCGCATCGACAGCCTCCTCGACGCTCTGTAAAACACACACACACACACACATACACACACACAGAGAGCGTTGTGCCTCCTTCACCCTGTAGTCTGTGTGATTGGGCTTCACAAAATTGTCATGATTTACTTTAATTGGCTGAGAGCAGGTTCAGGTTTTCATGGTTTTCAGTTCTTTGTGTGGGTTTGGGGACGGGCAGCGCCGCGTATTGACCCACGCTGCCACCAGCACTTAGGTGATGATCTCTAAACAAGTGCAAACCTCCTGCAGATATGGATCTGGAATCAGAAGTTTCCCCCCATTTTCTGTTTGTTTTTGTATGATTTTCACTTTTTTAATGTCAGTACTATGAGATTGTCTGTTGGGGAGGGAGAGAAATGGGGAATGCTGAGGAGCCAGTGTCAAATTTGTTTGAGAGCTGAAATTAAACAGTTGTTATAAACTGCTGTCTTTGGTCCTTTTTGAATTCATGTGATCTCTGATGAAGCCCTTGTTTTAAAGGCAGTCAATCATCCATAACGTTTATCCTCCTCTCACTCGTCCACTCTGGAGTTCATCTGTTCCTCTGCAGACTTTATTCTCCTCCTTTCACCCTGATCTTCAATGATCAGGACCACCACCATGTCAGTGTGACTGCAGTGCTGAGAATGACCCACCACCCACATATCTGCTCTGTGGTGGTCCTGTGGGGTCCTGATCATTGAAGATCAGGGTGAAAGGAGGAAAATAAAGTCTGCAGAGAAACAGATGAACTACAGTCTGGTTTATGTAACCGAAAGGAGGAAAGACCAGCTATTAGGACATAAGGGGTTCTAACGTTCCTCACAAGAAATGACATTTCTATTGATTGTTTATAAATGATGATGTTTGAGATGTTGAGGTGTGTGTTTAGGTCCGTCACCTCCATCACTGTAGTTTAGAGGAAGTGTTGAAATATGGTAAAGGTAGAGGTGTTCATGGCACATGATTGTTGGCAGCTCTGCACTAATGTGATGTTTTGATGTTTATGAAGCTCAGAGCATTATTACATCTCTTTCTGATCTTTATCCTGATGGTGCGTAAAGGTACATTTACCCTCTGATTCCGTCATTTATTCTAAATTGTATTTAATAATAAGCTACTGGATGCCTATTGATCCCGAAGGAAATACAAAGTACCTGTCTGTGTGTGTGTGTCTGTGTTTGTGTGTCTTTCTGAGTTTGTCTGTGAGTTTCTGTGTGTGTATCTTTATCCTTTTTTGTGTGTGTGTCTCTCTCTCTGTGTCTCTTTGTGTGTGTGTATCTATTGTGTTCTACTTTGATCATGGTGAAGTGGTGCTGTTATCCAATCACAGTGTGCTGAAGTTAAGGGGTGGATTCATACAGAAGTGTGCTTTAATAACTCCAATCTGAAAGAAGCTCTAACAGGGCTGAGGACTGTAGCCTGCTGCCTGCCACCACCAGGGGGCAGCAATGTGCCGTTCACCTCAAGGTTATCACATTTCTGACAACGTCTAGGAACATCTGCAGCTGAAGAGCCCTACCTCATCTTCATTCACCTGCAGCATCTTCAAAATGGAGAACCTGGTCCTCTCACGAAGAATACATTACACCAGTCCTGGTCCTCTGTCTCGTTGTCTTCTGGCTTTCTGTCAGTCTCACACACACACACACGTACGTTAGAATGCTGTGAAACATGTTTTGATCATTAACTGAATCATTTTGTTTAACAGTTGGTGTTTTGATTTATTCAGATTGGAATGATCGTTTTTTCAGGATCTATAAACCAAACTGATGGTAAATGTTTCTTTCTGTGTAAAAGATCTAAACGAGTGTTTTCCTTTCTGAGTGAAATTAATGAGCTTTTCTACACACACACTCACACACACACACACACACACACACACACACAAACACTCAAAAGTTTACCACCACCCACTATGGGTTCTGACTGGGACGGCACGTGTGTTATGCAGCAGCATGTTGTTAATGAAGAGATCACATCCCAGCACGATGGCTGTAAACCAGTAAAACAAATCAATCAACCACAACTTTATGACCACCTCCTTGTTTCTCCTCCCACTGTCCACTGTCCACTGTCCACTGGGACATGTGTTTGTGTGTGTAAGTACGTAAATGAAGTGTCAGTGCAGTGACTGCATAGAAGAGTAATGATGTCCAGCCGTATTCAGTGTGTCTGTCCTGTTAGTGGTCAGCGTGTGATAATGTCCAACACAGGTGCGGAACCAGTCTGCTGCTGAAAGTGATCCGCTGTCTGACCAGTAAGTCGTGGAGGGAGTGAGATGTATTGTGCAGGATAGCGGTCAGTGTGTCTCATCCTTTATTGCAGCCACAGAAGACCACTGTGAAGAAGACCGCACCTGCAACAACAGACAGGTAGAAGATGGCCAGTGATTATAAGCATCTGAGTATTATTGTGTGTTTGTATGTATGTATATATTTTTATGTAGGTGTGTGTGTATGTAAGTATATATGTGTTGTTTATAGGTATGGGTGTATATGTATGTACGTATGACTATGTATGTGCGTTTGTATGTGTACACATATACATATACACAAACATGTACGTAATACATGCATATATTCACACACAAACATTTACATACACACATACATACACATACACATACAAATATATTTACATACATACACACACATACATACTCTCTCTCTCTCTCACACACACACACACACAATATTAACACACATGCATACATCCATACACACATATACATACATACATACAAGCACTTTCATACACACATATACATACAATTATATTTACATACAAACATACACACACAAACATACACTCTCACACAACACATACAATATTAACACACCCATACACACACATATACATACATACAAACACTTTCATACACACAATCACATACAAACATACACATACAAATATATTTACATACATACACACACATACATACTCTCTCTCTCTCTCTCTCTCTCTCTC